>JAQHUG010000074.1:5641304-5688515 GCA_028555095.1 Dicrostonyx torquatus
TACTTGTGACAGCAGACGCACACACAATGACACACACACACACTTGTGACAGTAGATGCACACACATGGACACACACACTTTACTTGTGACAGCGGTAGCACACACATGGACACACACACACACTTTACTTGTGTCAGTGTTTCGGTTACATTATGACCTTGCTTGGCTAGTCTCTTGAAAACTTTAAAATTAAAAAAATACTTTTTCTATTTCATAAATTTCCCTCTAGAACGAAAGGCTTCCTTTTTCAGAGAGCAATAGGTAATTCTTAAGAGTTTATTCACTCTAAAAAACCATGAAAGTACTTCACATAAAATATAGTGTCTAGGAAGCAAAAGCTGGGTTTGGGGCTTCTTCTTTCTTACCAGAAAGAAAGATAAAACAGAGTGCTTTGTGTGTATGTGCGTGTGTGGTTTTTCTAGACAGGGTTTCTCTATTTCGCCCTAACTGTACTGGAACTCACGAGATCCACCTGCCTCTGCCTCCTGAGTGCTGGGATTAAAGTTATGTGCAGCTATTGCCACCCAGCCCACAACAGTGGTCCTCAACCTCCCTACTGCTGCGACCCCAATCATAAAATTATTTCCATTGCTACTTCATAACTATAATTTTGCTACTTTTATGAATTGTAATTTAAATATATGACATGTAGGATATCTGATATTGACCCCCTTTGAAACGGTTGTTGGACCCCCAAAAGGGTTGCACCCCACCAGTTGAGAACCACTGGCCTTTAATAAAAAGCTGCCTGTGATATAATTTAATGTTATTCATTCAGTTATTAGGTATCATATAAATAGCAATGAACTCAACGTAAGTGTTGAGATTTCTTTTCAGTATAGATTAGATGTTTGTTATTTGCTCTTACCTAGAACTATAGGACTAGACTCTTTCAAATAACCTTTTATTCTTTTTAAAATAATGTTAGGCTCTTCTAAATATGCCTTGTAGAATATTTATATACTTCTTGAAAGTTTAGGATTTTTCTCATAGTTGAAGAAGGATCATAAATATTTAAATCTGTTAGAAGCAAGGATCAGAACAAAAGCTGGTTGGGTGGTTTGGGCCTAATGGTAAAAGGTAAAAAATTAGAAGGCAACTTGAACTAGATAATTAGAACATATATATCATTATTTCCACTTTGCAAATAAACAACAAATCAAAGCCTATCAAATGTACATTACTCATAATTAAATCTGTTAGTTACTACACCAAGTATAAGGGCTTCATAATAATAGATTTAAAATTTTAATACATAGTACTTAGGATTAATACTCCAACAAAAGTTTTATCTATGCTGTCTTCTCTTAGATGTCACAGGTTTTACCAAATCCTATCTTACATTAGGCTTTGAACTCTGTGTGTTGAAGTACAGCAGTCTTATCTCATTTGTAAACTGTTTGTTAGTCTTCCAATCTCATCTGAAAATATTAACTAGCATCCAGGAACATCCTCTAAGAAGTACAGAAGCCAAGAGGGGTAAAGCCATTTCATCAGCAGGAAAAGAATGCCTTCCCTCTCTCCCTCCTTCTCTCCATCCCTCCTTTTCACTCTCTCTCCCTTCCACCCCTCCCTCCTTCCCTCCTTGTCTTCTCCTTGGCTCTCTCCCTCCCTTCCCTTCTTCCTTTCCAAAAGGACAATGTATACTCATTAAGGCAACAGCACAAAGATAAGAACTATTAACTCTACCAAACCTGTGGTTTTCAAAGCTCTCCCAGATTCTACTCTTGTAAGACTATGCCCATCTTCCAAACATTCCTCCCCGGGGCTGAGTGCCTGCACTTAGTTGAAAGCCTCAAATCTCCCAAGCTTCGACAGAATGCATTCACTGGGATTCATATCCGCTCTCATTCTACCTGCTCACCTCTGACACCACAACCAGGTTCAGTACTGACGAGGGGGCAAAGGTGCAAATCACAGTTCCCAGAAGCAGAGTCGGGTGCCCAACGTATCAACCAGCTTTAATCAGACAGAAATGCAGGAGCAAGGCATGTCAGTCCCTAGCACAATTCTATTCCACCTTCTCCTGGCTTGTCTCTTCTAACACAGCAACCTCACTACCTTATATAAGCCATCCATGTTGTAAGCAGAAAGCTGGTAAGCTATCCAAACAAAACAACTTCCTCCCAGAAGACCAACTCCTGAGAACGTCTGCACAGATACTGATTCCCATGCATCCAGTCTTGTGGACACAACTCCTGTCCA
This sequence comes from Dicrostonyx torquatus, assembly GCA_028555095.1. Classification (NCBI taxonomy): domain Eukaryota; kingdom Metazoa; phylum Chordata; class Mammalia; order Rodentia; family Cricetidae; genus Dicrostonyx; species Dicrostonyx torquatus. The sequence continues at coordinate 5,643,511 of JAQHUG010000074.1, forward strand.
ACTGGTCACAGCAGAAGAGCAGAAGACAAGGGTTTACTCCTTTGGTTCAATTAGTGAATTCCTGGTACACTTCCTAACATAGCATCTCTGGGCCCAGAACAGAACATCTATCAGTAAATCCTGGAGGGGTGGGTGAAAGATGGTGTCTTGAGAGCATTATCCAAAAACCCTGTCAGTAGGGCTGGAGGTATGAAAAGGTACAGTTTCACAGCAGAAAACTCCTAAGGCCCCAGGTTTAGCCCAGACAGGCTAAACAGTGAATCCACGTGGCAATACATGAACAATTATTTTAGCTTATTGTTTTAAAATGGCAGCTACTTTTCCTTCTTTGCCCAAGCTCAAATTAATTGAAGGTTGCAAGTGGTCACTTCCCCCTAGAAGCCAGAACTCTCACCTTTTCTGAGCAGGGGAATACCTTCTAAAGAAATTAGGTGAAACCCTGGGCTTGCTGATTGAATGATAATCCACAATCCCCATGGCTGCCAAGTTTTTATCTAGATCCATCTACCGCAATGAGCAATCCCTGAACGTCAAGACAGTGGCTTACTTCATCAGTTATCTGGAAGTCTGAAAGCAGCAGTGAAAACAGCCTGCAGAAATACTAGCTTCTCCACTTAGCTTCGATTCCTCTGAAGGGACCACGGCACGGGGAATGGGGCCACTAATTCTAAAACGCTGCCCACTTCCAACCAGCCGGGTTTTACCCCACTGTGACTCAGTCAGCCTGGCTGATCTAGTTTTAGAGGCAGAAGTAAAAAAGGAAACACAAAGATCAAAGCAGTGCTTACAAAGGGGAAGGACTAATTTTGCATGTATACTCCAGTATTTACTAACCGGCTTTGAAACACAGGGACATTCACTACCTGCTCAGCTCAAGTAATTGCCATGTGTAGAACACAAGACGCAATTGAATTTCTGAACAAAGATCACAGATTGTCACGTCGCCACCAGCCTTTAACAGGATTAAACAACTTTCTTTAAAAGTCTTTTGGTTTTGAAGTGGTTAGCATTTCCAGCAAGTATAGTAACTTAGTGGCAGCATTAAGTCTACGTAGCAGCCTTCTTTTGTGTTCAAGTTTGTTGAGGATGGTAAGCCAAGAAGACATTTTCTAGCGAGCAAGAGGCTCCCAGAGGAGTCGGCACGGACAAGAGCTGCAGATTTCCCGTTCCCATCGTTAGATGTGTTCTGTTAGTCATGCAATTGGCTGACAAATGTTAACTGCAATAGGAAGTAAACCTTTTAATTCCTGTCTTCTCAAGTTCATATGCTAAGCAAAGCACTTTGCTGTAAATAATTTACATAATTTTTAGTTCATCAGACACTAAGTGGCTCCATCTCTAGAAAGCACAATATGAAAATCAGGGAAAGACACACTTCAGGTAGGGGCTTACTTTAATGGAGTTTCCCTTTCTAAGGTCTTACAAATACTAACGCATTTTATGCCACCCAAGAATACTCAGCTGAGGGTTGAGTATTCACTCAACTACAGAGCTACTTGAAGTCTCTCTTGATCTCCAGCTTTCGTGTACCAACAACCATCAGGCTATATACCCCATTATTTGACATCATGGCTAGCAAATGTTAATAAACACCGCAAGCATTTCTCAGTTATGAGCTCTACAACAAAAAAAAATTAGTTAAATATGGTTACTCAGAAAGCGACAATGTCAACCTTTACCTTAAAAACTCCATAAAAACAGGTTAGATCTAGATGATGAAATCTTTTATCATTACTTCTACTTAAGTTTCAGAATAGACTAATAAACACAGCCAAGATCGGTGTCTATCTCAGAAGTTCTAAGAAAGCCTACGTGTAGGAAAGGCGTCGTTTGTATCTTTTTTTGTTTTAGAGGTCACGCACGGTACACGGTGCCATTATCCTAGAGTTTCCTGCAATCAAGTGTCTAAGAGGTGTTATTAGCAGGTAATTTCTCTTTCAAATGGCAGGCCTGGAGAATCGGTGTGAGGCCCTCCTTACATTTTGAAAATCAATATTGAGATTTGGCAGCTGAATGCACTGTGTGTGTGTGGCCAAGGGTGTGTGTGTGCCGCGGTCGGGGGGGGGGGGGTGTATCACAGATCGGACAGTGGGCCCCAGATTCTTCAGCTGGATTCCGAGGAGCTGGGAAGGGGGTCCCCAGCCGGCAGGACTGACAGGCACTTCTGCTTTCATTTCACCGACCGCCCTTTGGTGAAATCTGGCTGTGCACTGCACCAAGCACCTTCCTGGCTCTCCTCCGCCGCGGAGGACCTCAGCCCGGCTGCCACCCCCTCGCAGCAGGGGCTTGGGTCGCTATTTCTAAAACTTTGCTAGAGTTCCCCTCCGGTTCCCCTTCCCTCCCGCGGAGACTCAGAGGGCCCGACCGACCGGGGAGGCCTCGGGCCGCCCAGTGCGGATGTGCCCTGTCCCCGCAGCCGGGGCCGCGCGTCCCGCAACTCCTGTCCCGGCTCCCCCTGCCCGCCCTCCCCGCGGACCCGCCCGGAGCCCCGCGCAGAGACGAGCCGCAGGGACCCGCCGCAGGGCTGTGGCGGAGAGGCGGCGGCTCCGTGTCCCCGATTGTCCTCCCCCACCCCGCCCGCCCCAGTCCCCCGAGGCTTACCCTGGAGGTGCGGCGCGGCCTCTCCGCGCCTGCGGGCTCCCGCTGCGGGGCGGGGCGGCGCGAACCGGCGGGAGCCCGAGCGGGGTCGGGGTGGCGGGCCGGGGTCGGCGGCTCAGCGGCGCGCCATGGCCGTGGCCCGGGTGGAGAAGCGCGAGGCGGGCCGGGCGCGGCGGGGCCCTGAGCTCCGGCCTGCGCTGCTGGAGCCGGCCCGTGAGCAGGCCGAGGCCGAGGGCGGCAGCGGCGGCGGGAGGCCGGGGGCGCGCAGGGCACGGGAAGCCGTCAGCGCGCAGCCGGGCCGCTCGGGTGGCGAAACCTCCTCTTCCTGCCCGGCTCGCCTCGCCTCGGTACTTCTCTCTCGTCCTCTCTCGCTCACTCTCTCACTTCCTGGCTGGAAATTCCCACTGACGTCGAGAGAGCAGACAGACGGACGGACCCACGCGCGCGCGCAGCGGGGGCGGGAGGTGGGGTCGCCGCCGGGGGTGGGGGAAGCCCGCGCGCCCCGACCCGGTGCCCCGATCCCCGAGCCCCGCGGCGGCCGTGACGCCCCCGGGAGGCACCCAGCGGCCCAAGGGCAGGCCCGAACAGCTGGAGGCCACCGGAGACCGGCTCGGTCCCCACGTGCCCGGGCACAAAAGTCAATCCTGTCTGCATGGTCCCTCCTCTGAGGGTCTCGGTTACACTCCGATCTCTTCGCAGATAGAACCGGAATTTCGAGATCATAGCTGTCCTCTCTCCAGAGAACTATGAATTTATGTTGGGTTTGGGTGAGGTCTTCAATCTGGTCAGTTCTTCCACCCACAGAACGTTGTCCGGCCCAGTGTGATCTCTGCTGTGGCTGGAATTATAGCGACAGTAGGACCCGCAGTGTTGGTTTACAGCTCATAAATCCTTATCCGGCTCAAGGGAGGTTATTTTTCTGGAGAGGCCTCCCACTGATGACCTTTGGGAGTATTTGAACTACTTTATTCTTTGGGCACAGTGCCTCCATGGGCTGCGGATGACAGCCTGGGGTGAGGTAGCTCCCAAGTGTAGAGTTCAGGGTCTCACTCCTGAGTTCAAGTGGACAACTTTGAAACTCAGGTCATCAGCAGGTCCTAATATTGCTTTGGTCCTTAACCCTCTGAGCAGTTTTTGAAACATCAAGCAAACCGTGAGGTTGTCAAAACCTTGGTATGATGGTGAAGGGAACATGTGGCATCTGCTGGATACTGGGGAGTCTTTGACCTTAAGAGGCCAATAATCTACCTTAAAGCTAATTCATTTAAATTCCAGAGGCCATTTTGACACCTGGAGTTTTAGAGGCTTTGTATGGATAGAAGACAAAGACTTTATGGGACATTATCAGAAATTGTGCCCCTAGGGGCTTGGGAAATGGTTCAGTCAGTGTAATGCATTAGTCCTGCGTTCTGACTTAGGATCCTTAGCTCGCAGGCCTGTAAAAGCTGTTGTAGGTGGGGGCATCTGTATCTCCAGCAGTGATACCTTCAGCTGGATCCCTGGAACTCATTGGCCAACCAACATAGGCAACCACCAAGCTTCAGGTTCAGTGGCATAAAGTGACACACACAGACACTCCCCCACCCCACAGACAAGAGAGACAGACAGACACAGAGAGAGAAATTGTGTCCTTATTAATATTTAGTACACTGATATACAGAGTGTATATAAAATGATTTTTTTCTTGCTGACATGGATACAAAGCCTGCAAGCTCTTGTGAAACAATGAAGTGTAAAGTGGTTTGTTTGTCTGTTTCCCCTGTGTGAACTAGGTGGGAACAGGAAGACACTACAGTGGTGCAAGGTGTTGGCAGGTCCACTGTCAGAGGCAGATAGAAGGGGTTGTTACAAGGGTAGAGGCTGGTGAGATAAACCTTGGGAATCCAAGTAGAAGGCTGTTCATCAGCAACAAATCCCAGTTCAATGTCAAGCTCAAAATAACGCACCACCCCCCCCTGCCCAGAATATACTTAAAACAGAAGGTGGCCTGGGAAGCAGGTAGGCTGGATTGCTAGATCTGTGGCAACAGATCCCCACAATGTCAAGGATTTGTTCCTTCACAGCCCCGAGGTCTGACATTAAGGTGTGGCTGTCCAGGCCACGCTCCCTAAAAATCCTTTGCCTAGTCCTATACTCTGGCAGCTGTTGGCAATGCCTGGCCCTCACAGGCTTGGCCGCGCCATTCCAGGCCAAGTCTACTTCATTGTTGAGTCAACTCCTTCCCTGTGCCTCCTCTGATCCAGGTCCAAAGAGACTTGCCTTTCTTCTATTTAAAAGATTAATTTTTAACTCTGTGTACATGTGTGTGTAGGTATGAGTATGTGTGCATGATTAATTTTAACTCTGTGTACATGTGTGTGTAGGTATGAGTATGTGTGCATGATTAATTTTAACTCTGTGTACATGTGTGTGTAGGTATGTGTATGTGTGCATGATTAAGTTTTAACTGTGTACATGTGTGCGTAGGTGTGTGTGTGATTAAGTTTTAACTCTGTGTACATGTGTGTAGGTATGTGTGTGTGATTAAGTTTTAACTCTGTGTACATGTGTGCGTAAGTATGTGTATGTGTACGTGATTAAGTTTTAACTCTGTGTACATGTGTGTGTAGGTATGTGTGTGATTAAGTTTTAACTCTGTGTTCATGTGTGTAGGTATGTGTGTGTGTGTGATTAAGTTTTAACTCTGTGTACATGTGTGTGTAGGTATGTGTATGTGTCTGCGGAGTCCAGACTTAACATCAGACTGCATGGCGCTGGGATTACAGGTGGTTGTGAGACACCCAGCCTAAGTGCTGGCAACTCAGTGTGAGGCCTCTCCAGGAGCAGTAGGGTCTTCCTGACTTCCGAGCCATCCCCAGTCCCTACTCCTTTCTTTTACTGAGAAAGCAGCCATTACGGCATTCTCGTAGCTTCAGGTGGGTCCGCAAAGACCCATTTCCAGATAAGATCGTGTTCAGAGGGGTCTTTGGTTAGAACTTATTCTTGTGTGGACTACAGTCCATTGCCATGAAGCAGGCAAAACCAGGTACATACTTTTGGTACTCCTGTTTTGATGCCCAACATTTTCCCTGGGTTCTACAGACCTGCTTTCTGGGATGGCTCTAATAATTTCATCCACTCTAAGGTGTCAGAGGGTATTTGTCATCATCAGGCTACAAAGAAAAGAACGCAGAAATTACAGCACTAATGCTGTGCATGGAAATTGTATTTGTTGCCAAGTCGATGAAATCAGGTGCATTTCCCTTACTATTGTATTGGTATGTATACGCTATGTATTGGTATCGTATGTAGATTGGTATGTATACGCTATGTATTGGTATCGTATGTAGATTGGTATGCATACGCTATGTATTGGTATCGTATGTAGATTGGTATGCATACGCTATGTATTGGTATCGTATGTAGATTGGTATGTATACGCTATGTATTGGTATCGTATGTAGATTGGTATGTATACGCTATGTATTGGTATCGTATGTAGATTGGTATGTATACGCTATGTATTGGTATCGTATGTAGATTGGTATGTATACGCTATGTATTGGTATCGTATGTAGATTGGTATGTATACGCTATGTATTGGTATCGTATGTAGATTGGTATGCATACGCTATGTATTGGTATCGTATGTAGAGTGAGTTCCGGGGCTGAAATCCACATCGTACATAAATGCCAAGAAATCATACAGTTTGAAGAGGAGTCACAAAATAGACCCATACTCTGAGTGCTGGAAGCTCCAAAACGTGCTGAAAATGGAACAAGACTGTTCTGTGTGTATTTCTAGAAAGAATAAAACTTGCTTAGAATGGCCACAGATCTTAGCTTCAAAAGTCAAGATTAAATGGAAGGTCTTCACATGACTTGAAATCAGCCTTGAACTAGAGCCCTAGGTTTCTTTTGAATTAGCTCTGTAGTTTATAAAGTAATATCTGTGTCCAGTTTCTTTGCCTGTACAGTAAACATACATTATAACTCAAAACTATAGGATAGATTTATGTAATGCTTTACACTATCTACGTCTCAACACAAAGGCTGAATTATGTACATATATATTACACACACACACAATGCATGTGTGTTTTCATTAAAACAATCCTAGCTCACAGTTTTATATACTAGAAGGAGCTACCGGCTGCACAGGAGATGTTTACAAGAATAAACAGTTGTTATGGGAACTTAAAATAATTTCTTCATAGTCTTAGGGGCTATTAATGCTTGCACTGCTGACCACTACAACATGAACACACTGTGATACATCACCCCATCTTGATGCAGTATTTATTTTACCTCCGTGAAGATGCCAGCCATATTCTGAGCTGCACTGGGTCACTAAATTGATCTCACGGAGCACACTCTTAATTAGCTCCTATAAGAGGAAGACGATAGAATTTCTACTCCTTACCTAATGCTTGGAAGAATGATCCTTTATCTAATAGCCAGGATAAAAGTGATCTGTATTAGTTATTATCACTAAGAGTGACTCCCCCCAAAAGAGATCAAGAATGGCTTTCCCATCCAGAAAAATTCAAAATAGTCTCCCTTGCTGATGAAGAGACACTGCAATGGGGGAGGGACGTCAGGAAATTTAGAAGGAAGCTGTCACTGATTCTACAGACACTGGCACCTCCTGCATGAGTTTAAATGAGTTATACACTACTGTCACTGTCCTCTAAAAGGTCACAAAAGTCAAAGGAGCATGTGGTGGCACACAAGGCAGAGTACAGTAAATGCTTCCATGAAATTATAATTACACACTTGGGAAGAGATACCGCAGCGCGGAAAGGAGTCCCTGGAAGTTGAGCCCTTAGGCTATGAAGTCCAGAGTTACCTTCAAATTTGAACCCAGTGCCTGATTATACCCTTAAGAGAGCCATCCATTCCTGCTCCAACCCAGGATCCTCCGTGAGCCTCATCAAGCTATGGAACCACCCCAGGCTTCCTCTCATTCATCTGTGAGGTGGGATGCAGGTAATGCCTGCATCCCAGCACTCAAGTGAGTACGTGAAGTCCTCGCAGAGGCCCTGAGTCTCCAGAAACTCTCCTTTCTATCTGCTGTTATTCGGTGTACTGTGGTTTCTCAGAGGCGAAACTGGGTAACAAGGCTGGCATTTAGTGGATGTTGGAATTATGGATCAAGAGGTAACGACAAAATAATCAAGAGGAAAAAAAAAGAGGGGTGAGCGAGAATGATTCTTTAAAACATGAACTTGGGTTCAAAGCATAGTTTGTCATAATCTCGGAGCACCTAAAATGTGTTCCATAAATAATAAAGAGATGTTCAAAAAGATTATATTCTATTCTTTAAATAACAGTTGGCAACAGCTGAGTGGTAGGACACATATCTAACATGCAAGAGTCCTGGGTTCAATCCCCAGCACCTGAGTGCCCACTATATGACCATAAAACAAGCATTGAGACAGGCAGCGTGGAGTGACAGAGAAGCCTCATTCTGAGGCTAATTCCATCTGCCTGGACAGAAAGGCCACGATGGACTGGGGTCATGCCTGAAGCTGCCACTGTTCAATGAACGTGGTCCTCTTCACAGAGAGTAATCCTAAAGTGTTAGATGAGAAATAACTGCAGGACGATGCGGTTCTCTCGGTTTCCTCTTAGATTCTATTCTTACAGCAGACGATTACAAAGGGACCAGATTGTTTTAGTACACAGATTTCCTGTGATTGGAACCTAGGTTATTTGGACACATTTCACCCATTCCTCCAGAGTCCCTTACCAGATGACCCTCTAATGCTTGCTGAGTTGACCAGATAACTGACATAAAGGTGCTAGGTGAGCCGTCTCCGAACCCAGATTCGTTCCCTACCAGTATCTACCTAGTCCTGGTCTCTTTGATGCTCTGATGTTTGCCTGACAAGTACTTGATTCATTGAGCAATCTCTTCAGCCCTGTGTGGTGTGATACTCTTCACCGACTGTTTCGTGCACCTGCCATTCTATATTGTTACTCCCGCCCCCCGCGTCCCCCCCAACTAGATTTTAGTCAGCTGTCTAGTTTTCTTTGTTTTTAGTGTTTTTGTTTGTCTGTGTTGTTCATGTTTTTCAGGGGGAGATTGAATCCATGGTCTCATATTTATAATCAAGCACTCTACCACTGAGTTGCAGTCTTAGCCCCCAAGTGTCTAAGTTTCATTGTTGCCAGTCTGGGCCTGCTATGGTGGTGTATACCTTTAACCCCAGCACTCCAGAGGCAGGTGAATCATGGTGAATTTGAAGATAGCCTGGCCTACTTAGCAAGTTTCAGGACAGCCAGGGCCTCACAGGGAGACCCCTTCTACAAACAAACAAACAACGCCAATTCAAACCAAAACCAGTCAGTTTGGGAGATGTGGCTGGAGTTCCTTGGTTCAACAGGCACACGAGGTTCAGTTCCCTGCACCCTCTCCGAGGCAGTCTGGATCAGCTTAATTGCTGCTCTCCTGATTTTTATTTATAGCTTCCTTATGATGAATCCAGGCATGTTCCACTTTTATACCCCTATTTAGATTTTATTGGGCTTTAAATGGCTCCCTGGATTTCCAGAGTTGGTATCTTTCAACAGTTCTGAAAAACTGCTACTCCATTTTCCCTCCTACAATTATTGCCTTTTTTTCTGGTCGCTCCTTTTGGAATGTAAATGGATGTAGGCTAGACCTTCCTGATAGTTTTTAGATCCCCCAAATACCTCTTATTTCAAATGCATATTTCAGTGCATTGATTCTGGATCATTTCCTTGGCTTCTCATTGCTTTTCAACTCCGTTCCACCTGCTGCTTACTTGGTAACTGAGTCATTGAAAGGATATGTTAGTTTGAACACTGAAGCTGGACCTTGGAAAGTCTTTGACACCTGGGTTGAAACTACCTGCTCTCGGTGCTGCGTCATCCACTCGGGAGTGCAGTCAGGTCTTTCCAGGGACGCTTTTGCTCTTCACCCACCGTGAAAACGGTGGGTGAGCACAGGTGAGATTTTCCTTTCCATCCAGTGACAAGGACTAGCCAGGCCACTCATCAGCTACCCCCTCTACTTGCCACTCTGGGAAATAGGTGAATTCTTGATGTACTGGCTAAGCAGTATTTCAGTTTTTTAAAATTATGTTATCTAGTGGTTTTGTTTTTGCTTCACTGTAGTTCATTTTATTTCATCCCACCAGGAGAGGCTTGCTATCAGGAACACGGAGACCGTGCATATTTCTTAAACTGTTTGGAAAGTTCCGGCACCCATCATATATTTAACTGTTAACCTCTTAATCTTTAATTATATCTCCTTGAGTGAATTCATTATTTTTTTTAAAAGCTTTTTATCTACTTCTTCCAATGGTTTCATTTCAGTGAAACACTTGTTTGAAGAGCCTGTCTTGGTTCTGCTCTCTGGCTTGCTGGTGCTACCAGGCAAGGTGTTATTTTCCATTTCCTGCCTTGTATACACTGACCTGTAATTACAAACCAAGTACTTAGGGTCGACTAGGCAGTAGCAAACGGGCCCGGGGAAAGTTTCTGCGCCTGTGGGCTGGCGCTGAACCAGCTGGCAGTCAGTCAACACCCAGCTGAGGCTTTGGAAGCATCTCTTCTCTCGGCTCTTCTCTCTGGAGCAAGTAGGGACTGGAGATCAGGGCCTCAGGGGTAGGACTAGGCATTTGGCGAGTGCAGCTCCCTCCGTGTTACCTGCCTTGGGTGCATTACTGCAGCCTTCAAGAGCACACCGTAGCTTGAAAAGCTCTTTTTGCAGCCAGTACAGAGTTTCCTCCTGCCAGATTTTCCTGGGAACCACGACACTGAGGCCTTTGTGGTAGATCTCTCTGTGGTAAGATTCTCTAGTCCATCTAAAACCAAGACCCTGAAGCCTGCTGCCTAAGTGCGCTCTGCATGTGACCCTGCCTACCCTCACTGCCTCTTTTCCTACAGGGGAAGCTGTTTTCCCAGGGAATATTGGTGGATCTCTATTCGCACAGCACACTTCCAGCTCCATGGAGACTTGATTTCAGGGGTCTTCCTTGTCTGAAAGGCATGCATCATCAAGGTTAATGAATTGCTCAGAGGGAACTTTAGGATTGCTATAGGAAAAGCAAGAAATGAAGATTACAGAACTTTGGGTTGCTTGGATTAGCACTTAAACACTGAAGCCATTCACAGATAGACACGTCAACTTCACTAATATAAGTATCATTATTACCAGTAGATAAATATACTCATTCTTTAACTGCATAAAGAGTTTTTTTTAAAATAAATGATTTAAATACAAAGGTCTTTTTCTGATGACATGTTACAAACCATGGATGTCATTCTCAGAAGAAAATGTCCCTGTCCTGTCTCAGATGCCTTGACACTCAGAATGATACAGCCAGTGTAGAATAGTATTATGTCCTACACAGGTCCTTAGATGAAGGGAATTCCCCTGATTCAGGGCAAGCAGCACTTTGGCTCTGCTGCTTCTGAGGGTTTTGTGTCCGCTTGCCTGCCCGGTGTTAGCAGTTGCTCCACGCTGGCTCTCTCCATGGTCAGAAGGAAACTCTGGCTGTGCTGTGGGCAGCATTCTCTCAGAGAGAAACGTGGAGAAAGAGAGAAACAGAGAAGAACAGAGAAGTAGACACTGAGAGCTTGTGAGATGAAAGGATTTTCCCACAAGCCTTCAAGGCTTTTGGTTTCTGTTGGCCAGGGTTGGATCATTCACACACCCTTTTTTAGACGTTTTTACTGCATTCTAATCGACACACTGAAGTATTTTAAGATTACAACTTGGTTTTGACACACATACACCCATGAAACCATCACTGCAATAAAGACAAGTTTCCTTCTGGCTCTCTGTGGCCACTCATTCCTGCTCCTGCCCCTCCGAGCATCACTGATCAGCTGCTTCTCACTTTACACTAGTTTGCACTCTCTAGTTTCATAGAAATGCAATTGTATAGTATGTGTTGAAGAGTCTTTCAATTTGTCCTTTTTTTCCCCTTTTCAGAAGACAATTTTCCACTTGATGAACTGTAATGGGTGACTACTTTTCCTGCTTCGTGGCTTCTTCAGTAAGTCTGAGAACCCTGCCTGACTCAGACTTGCCCACAAAAGGTCTTCTCCCATATTTCCTTTGGAAACATGCCTTAGTTTTTATCGTGTGAGTGTGTGAGCATGCTGCACATTTGTTACAGTGCACATGTAGAAGACAGCTCGGTAGATTCTCTCTTTCACCTTTACATGGATTCCCGGACTAAAACTCAGGTGCTCGGCATTTACCCACTGACCCATCTTGCTGGACCTTTTGTCTACGTTTCCTTCTAGAATGTTTATAATTTGAAGAATTAAGTTTAGATACAAAATGCAGTAGGAGTTCTGTGTGTAGCAGCTGGTCGAAGTTCTTTTTTATAATATTGGCCTGTGGTTGTTCTAACGTCGGTTATCAAGTCTACCTGTTGGCTACTTCAGTTGTCAAAATCAGTTGCTCTGTATGTCTGAACTCTAATTTGTTCCATTGATCTCTTTCATATTTATGTACTAATACCACATTTAAAAAATTACTATAGCTTAGCAGGGTGGTGGTGTGCTCGCCTTTAATCCCAGCACGTGGGAGGCAGAGTCAGGCGAATCTCTGTGAGTTCGAGGCCAACCTAGTCTACAGAGTAAGTTCCAGAACAGCCAGGACTACACAGAGAAACCCTCTCCCATCCCCCTTCAAACTACTATATCCTTATTGTGTGTGCTGATATAAAAGTTGGTTGTTCCATCCCAAGTCCTTTGTCCTTCCATATAAATTTTAAAACCAGTTAGTTAACTTCTATAAGCGTGTTAGGGATTTGATTTGGATTGTATTGCATTTATACCTAAGTTTTGGAACATGTTAATAATGGGTATTGTCTCATGAGCAAGTTACATGTCTCTACTTATTTATGCATTCTTTAATTTATCTTAGCAATGTTTATTAGTTTGGGTGTTTAAAACTTTCTCATTTTTTGTCAGGTTTATCTCTAAATATTTATATTTTATATTATTTAAATATTTAAAACCTTAGATTTTTTTGTCAATGTTTTGTAGCCAGCACACAAACTCCTTGACTTATAATCAAGTTTCATGCTGACCAATTCTCATGAGCTGAGTGTGTCATGTTAAAAAAAAATGCATCAAAACATGCAGAGTACCCAGCATCACAGCTCAGAGACACAGTGTGTCATAGGACTGACTGTCATCTAGGTCTCATGAAAGACTGTGAGATGCAGCTTGCAGCTACTGCCTGACATTGCTAGAGTATCGTACTGCTGCATCTTACAGCAATGGAACAAGGAAAACTAAAAAATCAGAATGTTGTTTCTCCTTGAGAAGCAGGAAGATTGCGAGTTCCAGGCCAGCCTGGTCTACATAATGTAGATTGATTAATAAAAACTCAGAGAGAGAAATTGGGGTTCAACTTGGAGGTTAGAAAAGTAAAACAGCCAGCTACTGGCTCTTACTTCTACCTCTGTCCAAAATGGCGATCCTGCCTCCAGGAATCTCAGAATGAGAATGCACCTGAGAGCTGTCTCCTCCAATCATATATCCCTCGCTAGTGCTGAAATCAAAGAAACCACTACTGCCTGGTTTCTATGACAACGAGCGTGGCTACTGGGACTAAAGGTGTGTTATTGCTGCCTGGTCTGTAAGACTGGCCAGTGTGGCTGTTTTATTTTTCTGATCCTCAAGCAAGTTTTATTTATTAAAATAAAAATGAAATAGCACTACAACATAATGAGACCTTTCTCAAACTCAACACAACAAACAAGAATCAGTTTCTGTTGAGCATGCGCTGCTCACAAGCTGTAATGACATAAATTGTAAGTCAGAGACTGTAAGGAGAAGGAAGCAGATTGTATTGATTTTGCATGGTGCTAGAATGAATTAGACAAATTCATTCATTATTTCTAATAGTTTTAAAAATATTCCATTAAATTTTCAACATTTATGCTCATGGCATCTGCGAATATCAATTTCACTTATTTTTAAATCATATGCCTTTTTTTCCCCTTTTCTTCCTTTATTGCCCTGGTTGAAATCAGTGCCACAATTCAATGAATGCTGAATATGAGTGCTAAGAAGGGACAGATATCTTGATCTTGATCTTGGTTTTAATGGAAAGTCATCAAACCACACCGATCTTTTATGTGTTTTGCAGATTGTTCATGCCAGCTCAAGGAGACGACCTTCTGTTTTTAACTCTGTTGAGAATTTTTAAAACTCTCTCAATATTCACAATTTATCAAATTTGTTTTCTCTATCCTCAGTTGAAATGGCTATATAGCTTTCCACGTTTAATTTATCTACATATTGAAATATGTTGTTTTTTCTTCAATTTTTCATCCTCCCCACCTTTCTGTGTTAAGTCTTGCCTGAAAACAAGCAGTCTTCCACACATTGCTGGATTAAATTTGCTAATGTTTTGTGAGATTCCACCTTACAACATTTTGTATCTCTGCTTGTGAGACGCACTCAGCCATGACATCCTTGTCATGTCCGCAGTTCGCTGGAATGTCAGCATCTTAGAGTAGGCTGTAAAATGTCCTCTTCCCTGTCAACTTGGCAGATTTACAATCACCATGGAAGCACAGCTCAGGGTATGTCCCCAGAAAGGTTTTGCCAAGGGGAGAAAAGACCCATCCCATGGGCTGAGGCCCCAGACTGCATGAAAGAGATAGCAAAATGCACACCAGTGTTTCTCTCTCTCTCTCTCTCTCTCTCTCTCTCTCTCTCTCTCTCTCTCTCTCTCTCTGCATTCTGGCTGCAGATGCAATGTGGCCAGGCACAGCCAGCTGTCATGGCACAAATGTCGTGGTGAACTGTATTCCTCTGAACTGTGAGCCAAAAGAAGCCATTCCTTCCTAAAGTTGCTTTCTGTCAGGTATTTTAACAATGAACATCTTTAAAAGAATTTCCTTTTTTTTTCTAAGTTGTTGAATTTCTACTCATACAATTGCTTATAATATTTCCTTATTACCTATGTAAAAAAAAATAATCATAGCTTGGGTTTGGACATAACCACAGTGTCAGGAGCACTTGTGAAAGAGACAATGGAGAGCGTCTATAATGCCTTCACCTAGTTTCCCCTAAGTAGTATCAAGAAGAACTGGGCATGGGATCACAACCAGGGTTTTTTTTGTTGTTGTTTTTGGTTTTTGGTTTTTCGAGACAGGGTTTCTCTGTGGCTTTGGAGCCTGCGCTGGAACTAGTTCTTGTAGACCAGGCTGGTCTCGAACTCACAAAGATCCGCCTGCCTCTGCCTCCCGAGTGCTGGGATTAAAGGCGTGCACCACCACTGCCCAGTGACAGCCAGGGTTTCTATATTGACAGTTAAGATGCAGAACATTTCCGCTGTCACTGAAATGCCTCCTGCCGCACTTCCATGGCTGTGCCCACTTCTCACCCTCAGCAGCCCTCCAGGATGTTATATACAGAATCGGGCAGAAGGTGGCCCTTCTCACTAAATGCAATATTCTGATATTCACCCAGGTGGTTGTGTACATCAGCAATTTGCCTATGTAGTTCATGCATGTATGTGTCGCTGTACATGGCATATTTACTTGTTAGTGTAGGTATGTGCAGGTATGTATGCACATGTGTGTACATATATGTGCATGTGGAGGTCAGAAGCAGATATCAGGGATTGTTCTTCAGCCCTTCGCACTGGCTGGTTGTTTAACTTTCAGGGATCTGCTTGTCCGTCTTCCCCCGCCCCTCCTCCGCCCCACTTCAGCCGGTGCTGAAAGTACAGACACACAAAACAACCAAACAGCACCTAGCTTTTTACACGTTCTGTGGAAACTGAACTCTGGTCCTCACACGTGTGCGGTGGCACTTTATGCTCCGAGCCACCTCCCCAGCCCAGTTCATATGTATTTCTGTGTCTGAAGCACTCCATGGTCTAGTTGCTTTACAGTTTGTTTTTCCCATTCACGTGCTGAAAGACATCTGGTTTTTGCTTTCTGCTTTTTACAAACATTCTTCTAGAAACGATCTTGTATAGGTATTCGTGAACATAAAAATTTCATTTCTCTGGGATAATTGCCAAAAGTGTAATGGCTAGCTTATATAGTAGTTGCATGCTTGATTTTTTTCCTGACTTTTGTATTAATTAAACTCGTTCTTTGACAATTTCATCCATGTATATAATGCATTCTAATTGCTTTAACCCCCACACTCTATTATCTCCCTCCTGATCTTATCAACTCCCCTACCCCCACAACAAATCCTTTCCCCACTTTCATGCCTTTTTGTTTTATTTTGCTTTGTGAGCCACTGAGCCTAACCAGTGCCTTCTGTGTGGGCAAGGATTGGGGATTATCCATTGGAGACAGGTGTCTCGCCAATTCGGTTTGGGTACACATACTGAAGACAGCGGTTCCCCTTCCCCTAGAATCTAGCAGGAGGCTAATCATAGCTTAGTAAGTAGTGTCCCACGAGCCCCTTCTCATCCAGGAGTGATGCTTGACAGGGCCAGTCTTGTGCAGGCTCGGCATAGGCAAATTTAGTTGCATGGAATTCATGATTGGAGCAGATGCATCAGGCCCGGAAGACGGCATTTTGAAGTCCTCCTTCCTATCTTTTGGCTCTAACACTCCTTCCACTCCCTCTCTGATGTATTCCAGGGCTTTGCCGTAGTTGCTATGAATTTCTTGTTTAGGGCTGAGTGAGTACTCAGCTGTCATTTATTCTCATCACCTCGGGCAACTGTGAGTCCCTGAGCGCACAGTTCTTCATGGCAAAGAGATGCTTCCCTGATGGAGGCTAAGAATACTGCTTGGCTTCGGGTGTCTCTGCATAGATGTTCAGAGAGAGGTTTGTCACTATGTCAACTTATTTAAATAACAGTAGTAGCTCTCCCTTAAGGCCTGCGACTTCTGCTACCCGTGCATTTCTTATTTGGCTTATGATACTAGACGTAGAAGTTGGAACCCCGAGAACCCATGGGTGCATCTGCAATCTCTGTGGTACTATGGTGAGGCGGGAGGCATAGACGAATCCAACAGGAAAGCAGCCTGTTGCAAGTGGCAGATGACAGTGAAGAGTCCCTGTCTAAAAACAAGGTGAAGGATGAGGACTGATGCTCAAGCTTCTCCTTTGACCTCCGCAGGCACACTATGGCAGGCAAGGGTGAGCGCGCCCGCACAGTGGGCCAGGAAATACACTGCCCACCTTCTTTGTGGAAACAAAAGTAATTTCATTTCAAGACAGTGTTCAGATGACTAGGAAGTCAACCGAACACTTTAAATAGGTGTTCTGTCGTTACAGGTCTTGCAGTAGTCTTTGATCTCACTTGAGCATAAAACTAGGTGGCTGAGGGGTCTCTATATTAGCAAAAGCATCAGCTGGCACGATATGCATATTCACACTCTCTCCACGTGTACTACTTCTAAAATGATATTAATGTTCCTCTTCTTTACCTTTAACATTGAAGAATTTGGCTAAATTATGGCTCTCTCTGCCCTAGTTTTGACTGTAGCATGGCAAGTCTAATTAATTAAACTGATACTCTTAGGTTTTCCTTTTCCCACTCAGTGTTCCTCTGTTTTTATCAGCATTACTTTTGACCTTTGCTGCTTCTTCCTCTCCTAAACATCTGTAATTCTACAACACCCTCCTTAAGCCAGTCTGCCATGACATTAATTGAATTGTTACAAGCACTTATGCCACATCATTAATTAAATTGTTACAAGGGTTTGTCTTATGTTGTTATGAAGGCAGAGTGGTCACAATAACTGCAGTTGAACAGCTGCACAGAGAGCCCTGGTACCCCCCCCCCCAGTCTGTCTGAATCCTAAGATGGGAAGATTACCCAGTGACATTCCAATGAGGGAGAAACTTCCTTCTACCCAGGCCTCTGGTTGGTTTTAGGCCTTCAGTGGGCTGGATGAAACCCACCTACAAATGGCCATCTGCTTCCCTTAGTGTATAGAGTCAAATGCTAATTTAATACCTTTCTAGGCACACAAAATATTGGACGTCCCCTGGTCCAGTCAAATGGACCCATAAAATTAACTGTCACACTTGGTTCGAATAATTGTTGCACATTTGGCCATAAAAGTGAAAGCCAAGGTCAGATATCTTTTTAGAAGAGAATAATGCAGAACAAGGTCAATGCAAGAGGAAATAACAGAAAATAGGGGCAGCAGCATAGAAAACTACGGAGGAAAGGAGAAAGAGTTGAAGGGAGGCACACAGGGAGAGAAGGAGAAAAATGTAAGCTAGCGCAGTAAAGCAGCATAGGAACGTAGGGAAGACGGGGTGAAAGAGTTGGAGGGAGGAAGAAAGGGAGAAAAACCTAAGCTAGCAGAGTAAGACAACAAATACCAGTTGAAATTTTAATGGGCTATGTGTCTGAATTAAAATTAATTTTTTCCAAATAAGACTAAAAACACGATCAATATGCTGAGCTCACTTAAAACATGGGAATAAGGGGACCACGATTTGTAAGGTGAATTTTATAGGAATGAAATTAGTGACTTCAGAAAGCATAGGGGTCAATGACTTTCACGCACTGGCTAGCAGGACCACTTAGGAGGTACCTCCTTCGATAGAAGGTACGACAGTGTCTCAGGTTGACAGAGAAGTTTAGCTTCCACGTGCTCTAGGTTGGAAAGACTCTCCCTCTAATGCTAGTGTTTTGTTGATGCTGATCAAGAGGCAGCGTCTTCTCAGTACAGGCCCAGGAAATGGAGCAGACACTGATATGCAGCTCCTGTTGCATGTTACCCGGTCTTTAGCAGTTTGGGGGACCTGACCTGCGTCTGTCTGTCTGCCTTGTCTAAATGTTAAATTAAATGTAACTGAGGACTTTCTCATTCTCCAGTCTCTCTTCAAACCTTGGGCTCCTTCACCTGAGGACCCACAGACTTGGAGGTGTAATTTATGCTCCACAGCCCCACCAGTAGGCTGCGGTCATGGCCAGGCTTCCTTACCCTCCTGCATCTCTTATGATTGGTCCTGGAATCCTTGACTTACTGATTTGAACCAGAGAAATCCAACATAATCTGAACTGACCAATCAGAATGGCTTATCTTTCTGACCCTGGCATTGACTAGAAGTGAACAAAGGATCAAAGTTAGGTCAAAGTCTTCATTATTTTTATTGGAATGTTGGGAGAATAAAGAGAGGTTCTCACTTCTATGATTGAAAATACCCAAGTAGTCCAAGTCTAGACTGCCTGTCGTTGTATTCTTCCCAGGGGCAGGAAGCCTTCTGAGGAAAAAAGACAGAATCAAGCAAGACCAAGAACATTTTGGCATCACTTGAATCCCTAGATCCAACCTAGGTTGAATTTCATAATTTGGAGATCACAGTCCAATTAGCTAGCATTAACTCTAGCTAACTAGTTCATTTGAGGTACAATGGTAATTAGAATTGGGTTTATGTTATTTACACTAAAAAGATTTCTAGAAAATTATTCTTAAAGACTTCTGACAACATAGTAATTCAGCAGGTAAAGAATAAAAATTCTCTTCAGGAATTTTAATAACATACAGTTGGTCCTCTTTATCCCCAGTTTCTACATTCATGGATTTAGCTGACTGGAGCTAAAAACTATTTTGTAAAAGGGGCATCTGTACCGAAAATACAGATTTTTGTTTTCTTGTCACAATACAGAATAACAAACATTTACATAGAGTTTACATTGTTTTAGGGTTTTCAAGTAGTCTGGAGATTAAAGTATCTGTGATGGGCTTGAATATGGGTCAATGGGTAGAGTGCTGGCCTAGCATGCAAAAAGACCCAGCATGCATGAACGAGGGGTGGTGATACACACCCCAGCACTGAGGAAGCAAAAATAGGAGGACTGGAAGTTCAAGGTCATCCGTGATGATTTAGTCAGTCCCAAGCTGAAAAAGAAAGACAGGAGGAAAGGGAGGAAGGAAGGAAGGAAGGAAGGAAGGAAGGAAGGAAGGAAGGAAGGAAGGAAGGAAGGATGTGTGAAGCCCTATGGAGATTTTGTGTGACTATTGATTTACTTATGTAGAGTTTAGAGTACCTGACTATTATTGTTATCTATAGAATCCCAGAACAATTACCTGAGTCTACGAGAGACAGTTGTATTTAATAATGTGCTGATTGTGCATAATCTTTGGAAAGGAATGTGAAGCACGACTAATAGAAACTCAGAGGAATTGGGGTTCAACCTGAAGGTCAGAAAAGCAAAACAGTCAGCCACTGACTCTTACCTCTACCTCAGTCTGAAATAGTGAACCTGCTTCCAGGAATCTCATAATGAGACTGAGGCTGTGAGCTCTCTCCTCATTTTATAATCCTCTCTAGGGCTGGGTTTAAAGGTGTGCACCACTGAGATTAAAAGCATGCATTTCCTGGTGTCAATGACAAACTAATGTGGCCACTGGGATTAAAGGTGTGTGTGACCACTGCCTGGTCTGTAATGCTGACCAGTGGGGCTGTTTTACTCTCTAATTTTCAGGTAAGCTCTATTTATTAAAATACAAATGAAATACCACCACAGCAATGGGCTGGTCATATGGGCCAATAAACTGGCTGAGCAGGTGAAAGTTCTTGGTGTCAAGCCTGGTGAGTGAAAGTTCAGCCCTCGGGAAGGGAAGGTAGGAGGATCAGAAGTTCAAGGTCATCCTAAACTCAAAAGTTCAAGACCATCCTGTGATAGCTGAGACCTTATCTAATCAAAAAGAAAAGAAAAAAGTGTTCTGTTCTCCTAGCCCACTCAGATGAGAAATGGAGGAGAGGGGAGTGAGGTAAATAGAGAGAGATATTACCCTGGTGTTCTGGGAAGAGCGCCTGGGCCCTGGCCCATAAACAGAGTTCTGAGGAACAGTCTCTGCCTAGAAAAGCAATGACTAAGAAGCCCAGGCTGAATATGCTAGAAAGTTCCCAGAGGGCCTGCCTCTGGGTGGTGGGATGCTCAGCCCCTGAAGATAGATTGGTTGACCGAGGTCTTTGCCCTTACCTATGAGAATGGCTAACAGCCAGCTTCTCATCATGGTCCTCCGTGAATAATATTGTTTAAAATCTCATCTCTATGAGAGCCTTGGGTTCAATGGGAACTTGACATGGATATCTAGCTGATTTATAGAAGAACAAAGTGGACTGTATTTCTGCTGTATTTGAATTTGTGAGTGAAATTCAAACCGTTTGTACATCTTATTAACACTATGGGATGCGTTTGAAGGAGTTTGGGGGACATAGAGCTTTATTTTTTCAGTTCCACCTTCCTAGTCCCCAATTCAGCCTTTCTCTGTGTAATGGAAACTCGTGAGCTTGTTTGATGCTAATTCATGCACTTTCAGTCAAGGTTTTGAAATTTTTGGATCCAACTCGCCACAGTAGGACAGGGATGCCTTAACCCCACTGCCGCTCCTTTCGCTCTGGACGTTTTTCTCTCAGAGCCTGGAAGAACTTTCCTTTTCTAGTGTAAAACTGATTTACAAGACCGTTTATGACGTCGTCACAATTTTGTTTGGGATGAACCGGGTGATGAACGATCAGGATCGTTTCTTTTGTTGCTTTGGTAAACCAGGCAAGAAGCTGTATGGGAGGTAAAGCCAAGCAACTCAGAAGAAAAAGGGAAAACTCTCTGCCAAGTCAAAGAAGGGTAAGTGTCCTTTCGCAGGGAGTATTCACTGTACATACACAGTTTTCTTTCTTACGCTTACGCATTTTCGTTCAAAGGGTCTGGGCCTCCCTCCCTCGCTTGGCTGAAGCGTAGTGGGGAGAATCATATTTGGTTTCTTTGGGTTTGAGAAATATGCACATGTTCCCCTGTTCGAAACACAGACGAAGGCAGCTAAATTCTAAATGGGAGGTGAACTGGAGGCTCTCCACATCTCCTTCAGTACTGTCTACCTGACTCTGGTAGAGAGTGTGGAAAAGTTTGGCAAACAGTCCATCCATCTCTTGACACCATGTTTTGTAAAAGCTCAACCTCACATTTGGCACAAAGTGTTCTGAGCTTACTGAACTAGGGCCAGTGTAATAAGGCAATTATAGTCATAACAATTTTAATGATGATTTGGGGAGAAATAGATTAGGTAGCTCTAAGCTGCTTCCTAAAGCACCCCTACCAGGGGGGAATCTCTCTGCACTTTCTCATGGTTACACACAGAGACTCTTTGTGCCCATAACAATGTCCTTCATGTTTTCATGAAAATGTATTATTTTGTTTCATTTCTAACCTTCTTGCTCTTTCTAATATTCGTGCCATCATGCCATTTTCTATTCAAAGGATTCACACGTATGGGTGTTGGAATCGTTGCTCACGTTTATTCTGGACTGTGCCAGTCTGAGAAGAATAGAATCTCATGCAACAACCGTATCAAGTCACGAAACACATGGCGGTGTGCAAGTCATAACCGATTCTCAGTCTTAGCAATATGGCATCTTTTTTTTAAAAAAAAAAAAAACAAAGGGAGACACCAAATACTTAACATTTTCATGTGTAACATATAATACATATGTAGATATAGGTATAAATATTTCAAAATAACATTCTTAAACTTTAGAATCTAAATAACTGGTTGGATTATTAATATCTTCCCATTTGTCATGTAAAAATATTGAATTTTCTCATGGTGCCCCATTAAGCTCCTCATTTTGCTTTTGAAACCTCAGTATAAATAGAGTTTGGTGGAGTTTTTTGAAAGCCACTAGGGCTGAAAGCTTGTATTATTTTCTGGGAAAAAATATATAATAGGATATCTGTTCTTTAGAATTTTGAGTCATTCTGAACCATGCATGATTCATGATTTGCTCATTTTTAGTTCACTTTAGGGGAATTATTGGCAAGGTGCAGCGAAGGGAGATATTACCTTAGAACAAATTTTGGTTTCTACGGTACTGAGGATGTTTCCAATAATAATATTATTTTATAGGAAAAGAAGAGCCGTGAGGCTTTTGACCCAATATCTGCACGGTTTGAGCGTGTGTGTCCACATGTAAATGCTGGGTTTTTAACAAGAAATTTTTATTTTACTGATTCACAATTTTTATTTATTTGTTCATTTATTTATTTATTGGTTATTCAAGACAGGGTTTCTCTGAGTAGCTGGAGTATTCAGAATTTCTATTTAGTGAAATGTGAATATCTTACTGATAGGAGGCCAATTCACAGTAAGTCGAAAGGTTTCCCCCTGGGGCTAGGGGCACTAGAATCATCATTATCTCTGCTTTTTTCTGTAACATGTTTGTCTTAGTTAGGGTTCCTATTGCTGGGATGGAACACCATGACTAAAAATGGGGAGGAGAGGGTTTATGTCATTCACAGCTCTGTGTACAGTCCATCACCAAAAGCAGTGAGGGCAGGTACCTGGTGGCAGACATTGAGGCAGAGGCCGTGGAGGGGGGCTGCTTTCTGCTTGCTCCTCATAGCTCGCTCAGCCTGCTTTGTTATATATAGAACCCAGGACCACAGCCCAAGGATGACACCACCCACGATGAGCTGGACCCTCCCTCGTCAATCACTAATCAAGAAACTGGCCTACAGGCTTACCTACAGTCTGATCTTATGGAGGCATTTTCTCAACTGAGGCTCCCTTACTTCTGGTGACTCTAGCCTGTGTCAAGTTGACACAAAAACACTCAGTACAATGCTGTTCTATGATAGCTTGCCCAGAAAGAAACACTTTATCCCACACCCCCACAAAAAAAGATTTATTTATTTCATTATTTTATGGGTATGAGTTTTTTTTTTTTTTTTCGAGACAGGGTTTCTCTGTGGGTTTGGAGCCTGCGCTGGAACTAGCTCATGTAGACCAGGCTGGTCTCAAACTCACAAAGGTCCGCCTGTCTCTGCCTCCCGAGTGCTGCGATTAAAGGCGTGCGCCACCACCGCCCGGCTGGTATGCGTCTTTTGCTTGCATATGTATGTCCACCACATGGGTGCATGGTGCTAGAGGAGGTCAGAAGAGGACATCAAATCTATTTTAGCTGGAGTTGCAGATGACTGTGAGCTGCCATGTGGGTGCTGGGAGTCCAATCCAGGTCCTCCGTAAGAACAACAAGTGTTCTTAACTGCTGAGTTAAGAGCTGTCTCCTGCCCAAGAACATCTACATTTTTGATTACTTCTCTGCCAGGTTCGTCTGCCATCGCTTCCCAGGTATTTATGGCCAGGGCATCTAAAATTTATTTTTCTAGGAGAAAAGTAAGGCAATAAACATGGAACTCTTTGGGGACGGCCAGGACACAGGTTTCTAGGTAGGGGGATGGGCTAAGGGGAAGGAAGTCATGTTTGCTAAGTGCTCCCCCCACTCTGCAGATGGCGCCACACCAAACCTCTGACCAACATGCGCGGAGCGAATTGTTTGTGAACACATTTCCATGGTTACCCTTTAGTCATCTGTACCTCAGCCGAAGTCTAGGTTTCCTTTTGTCACTCTCTCTGCAAATGGCAGTGACTTCTCTATATATATCTGTAAGTCGATACTCTACGATTTAAAAGAACATCAATAGCATCAGAGCTGTCTCACTTTCAGAAACAAAACTACGCTATTGTCTCCGTGACATTTCGAGCCAGGCTTTGTGATGCTTTCCTTGTGTCTCCACCCTTCCTGCACGGTTTCTGACTTTTCCCTAAGAACCTGTGCGTTGGTGCAGTTCTGCAAGCTATGATATGTGCTGCCACCTCCTGGCACCGTATGGAGCGGTGAGATCTGATTCAGATGCTATTTGTGAAAATGCTTTTCAGATATTCGCTCTCCATTCCTGCTTGTGGTCAGCCAGTGAAGGGGCCGTGGAAAGTACAGTCTGACAGAATTTGAAACTTACTGATGGTTGTGTTTTGCCGTTTAACATGCAGCGGGACACTAGCTGATGCGCACGGTCAAGAAAAAGGTCTATTCTTCAATGCATACCAGTTAGAGTCAAAAGCCCATTTTGTCCGTGGAGCCACTGGGCATGCTATGTTAGAATCTGCTGAAAAGTTTACTTATCCATTATTATACATATTTGTTTCCATTTTAATTAAAACGATCCAACATTTTCAGTAGTGTAGCTACCCGCAAACTCTGCCATGAATCTAAATCCCTTTAAAACTTTCTTACTAGCTCACAGAAAGTAGACCAGCATTTCTTCATTGGGTGACATTGACAGTTGTTTCCAGCACGTAAAGGGCTGAGCTGTAAACGTACTAGACTTTGTGGAATTCCTATGGGAAGCCTTACCCTCTCTGAGGAGTGAAGGAGGGGTGGGGTGGGGGGGAAGGTGGAGGAAGTGAGAGGAGAGGATGGAGTGGAAACTGAGATTGGAATGTAAAATGAGGAAAGATAGGCTTTAAGAAAAAAGAAAAGAATTTTAAAGAAAATTTTTAAAAAAGATCTGTGCTGTAGACTCCTACAACAGCACATCAAGATAAAACATGGGGAATGTAGTTGATTCATTTTTGAATTTTAAGTGGGGGAAATTTATTTTAACCCTTATGCCTGCTTCTCTCTTGGGAGGGAGAACAGTGAAAAACAGAGTGACCCAGAATGAGTACTCTGTGCCTTAGTTATCACTGAGTGGTTTAGCACCTGCCATAAGGCCTAGGTATGCAATCACTTAATAACATCAATAGAATGGACGATTGATTTCTAGCCTTACTTAATGTCCGATTCTTCAGTTTAACATAGGAAATGGCATATGAACTTACAGACGTTGCAGGAAGCCCACATGTACTTTGTCCATGAGAGCAGAATGTGGCTCTAAGACCAACCTCTGTAGCACCAGCAAGGAGTAAAAGGATCAGTATTGGCACAAGACACGTCAAGACCAAGTTCTCAGCACAAAGGAGATTTATTGGCCCCAGAAAGACAAAGGGCAGAGAATAAGAGACAAAGACAGGAGATAGAGGATGAAGGAAAAAGGGAAAGAAGCAAGAGAGAGGGGAGGGATATTTGTCTCTGGATGGAGAGGAGACATACTTGGCCCGACTTGGCCCATAGGCAAATGCAGTTTATAAAGGTAAAAGGGGAAGTCCTGTGTTAGGATGAGGTGTTTAATTTTAATTGGGTATGTAACTTGGTAAGCCAAAAGGGGGCTTTTGATTGCTGGACTTTGATACTTTGACAGCTGGATCCTGGTAACCAGCGTCAGGAGGAGGAAGTGACCAAATAAGAGACTAGACCTTGATGGCTAGCTTTAGGACGTCTTCTCAGTCTAGCAAAGAAGAGGGAGAGAGGGAAGGGTAAGGCCCTTCTGAGTCAGGTTTGCCGTGCTCAGGTCTGCTAGAGCCCCTTCGGGTGTGTGTGTGTGTGTGTGTGTGTGTGTGTGTGTGTGTGTGTGAGAGAGAGAGAGAGAGACCAATGCTGAAGTCACTGCTGTTCTTTAGCTAAACTGAGAGGACACCAAACACTCCCTAAATATTTACGCTCACCCCAAAGGCAAACACTACTTTTAGCCTTAACCAGAGAAGCTTTTCTTGGCAATGAGCCATAGTGAATGCAGAAATTCATGGTTGCTCAAGGTGCTGAGAATGACTGACGGCTGAGTACTCAGCCCTCTAAGGGTCAGGGAACCCAGCTGAAGAAAAAGGAGGATAGCTAGAAGATATGGAAATGGGCAGTGTGACCCAACCATCACTCACAGTTTACCTGCGTTAGGCCTACAAGACTGCACCTCTCTTCAGCCAACTCTGGATGCAGCTCAGAGGCCCCACCTCTCTCTGCTGAACTGCTGTTTACAGACTGATGCTGAGAGAGGGGAGGCCTGCTATGCATTTGTATACCTGCCAATGAGTCTAATCCGACTCTGATGGGTAGTTGTAAACACGGGGTCACATAGAGGGCCTTCAACAAACTCAGTGGGCTGCAAAACAAACAAAAAGACAGGAATGTGGAAAAGGGACTGAGAAGGAGGAGGGTCTATTGAAAGGGACAAGGAAAAATATAAGGGGGGGATGTGGGTGAGAGTAATCAGATTCTATTATATACATGTACAGTGTTCTCACGGAATACTAAAAGAATAACATATATATAACATATATAACACATATATAATATATATTTAAAAGGCTGTAAAGGTCATATTTTCTAGAGTGAAATCTGCTGCTTAGTTGACTTAACATTCCTTCAAATTACCTTCAAAGTATCTGTGTTTATATCCCCTGATGAAGGCTTCTCTCGGTCTTAATCAGAGAATCCGTACCTTGCACTGAACGGACGTGAATGCACAGACGTATGGCAGCAAATGATTCTCAGAATAAAGGACAGTAAAATGCTCAGTACACGCTCCCCTAAGTGCAGGAAACATCACGGAAGAGGGGGTGTAAAGAATCTAAGAGCTGGGAGACAGGGGAAAGGGCTACAAAAAGCCACGCACTAAGCCTGACCCGGCTATGGCAGTAATGAACTCCGACAGCCTTGCCCCTTGACACTGGGCCCACACAAGTTGGGAGCACTCAACAGTCAGCATAGAGGGGGAAGGATTTTGTGGGTCATGCCATTTCCTGCTGATTTATGGGCTACTTGTGGATTCTCGGAGAGGGGAAGGCATAATATCTACGTACCCACTGGTGAGCCCACAAGACTCTGAATGTTAGTTCCAAACTCAGGGTCATGGAGAAGGCCCTAGTTAAACTCTTTATTAAAATAATCAAAAAACTAGTAAACAAGAAAAAAGTTTGTAAGGTAGAGAGGAATCTGGTAGGAATGGGATGAAATAGAGAGTCAGGGGGAGGGGTAACCAAAGTGCATTACACGTATGTATCAAGTTATCAAACAACAAAATGTATTGATTAAAAAAGAAAGAAAAAAAATGCTGGATCTCAGGCTTCACCCAGTCTCACTGGGTCAGACCCCACATTTTAGCTGGATCCCAGGTGTGCACATCAGGGACTGGAAGGCACAGCCTTAAGGTAACTTAGCCACCCCTGTCATTCCACACAGCTATAGGAGCAGTTCTCGGAGAGTTCTGTTTCTCTAAGTAAAACGATTGCATGACCATCTGCACTTGGTGCTACTTTCTGATTGAGCCTATGCAAAATCGGTTTTTCACATCGTTGTTTCCTTCTTTCTATTCTAAGCAATGTTCAAGCTTAGCAACTGTGTGAACTACTACTCCTGAGCTGTGGTGAGTCAGGGGGCTTTTTTATAAAGGAGACTCCACTTGAGGGCCATTTGATTGGGATTTTAAAAAAAAGCAATTGAACTATCGGTTGGTTACTCAAGCATTGCTTAAACAGCTTTCTTGTATAAAAGAATGCTGCTTGGCGTGCACACAGATGCTGCCTTTAAGGAAGACTCCCTGCAAGTCATTATTGCAATTCACTTCCGTCTTTAAAGAAACAGCAGCAAATTAAAATAAAATAAAATAAAATGAGACCATTTGTGAAATTTATGGAGGGGGCTGGTATCACCCTCTTCTTCCTTCCTTCCTTCCTTCCTTCCTTCCTTTCTTCCTTCCTTCCTTCCTTCCTTCCTTCCTTCCTTCCTTCCTTCCCTCCCTCCCCCTTTTTGAAGAGAGTTTGATGTTGCCCGAGCACAATGGCTACAAACTTCATATATAGACAAGGATGATAGTTAACTTCTGCTCTTCCTCCCTCTGCTGCCCAAGTGCTAGATCGCAGGTGTGTGGTGAGCATGTGAGTTTTGGGTGGTGTTGGAGACAGAAATCAAGGCTTCAGGCATGACAGGCAAGCACTGTACCAATGGAGCTACAGTCCCAACCACATTTGGGGTTTAGTTCCTTTTCAATTTTTATCATAAAAAGAGCACGGATTGTTTTTAAAATGTACAAAGTTAAGTTTTTGGTTTTTTTTGTTAGTTATTTTTTGTTTGTTTGTTTGTAAAGCACTTACAATCACTAATTATTCTACCTCTAAGTTGATCGAAGAGATCTAAAGTAGGTATCTTCAAGGTCACCTTCATCCCACAGTCACAATGTCAAAGCATCTTCTCCTGGGGATGGGCCCAGTTCTGCCTTGTAGAGAGCCTTGGGGCTGATGGTAAGAGAAAGAAAACACACTGGCAACCCCCAGGCGGGTGTGAGGATTGGTATTTACCACTGTTTATAGGAATCACTAGAAGGTTGTGAAAGATGGTGTAGACTTGGATTTTGGATGTCACGAGTCTATAGATTCTTCCAACTTTTTCTAAGTTAATAATGACAGTTTTCCATCGCCGTTTAACGAAGAGTCATTTCTACGTTTTAATCTGAGAGCTCCCTAGGGACAAAGACTTATCTTGAAGGTGTGCATCTGCCTGGCACAGCAGAGTGCCAGCGTGCAGTAGATCGTCAACAGATGAAAGCCATCATCTCTAGGATCACTTATTTACTGTTTCATTGTTTCCTTCTCATGAGAATATATTTAGTGTGGTGATGACTCACCAGTGGTCTGTATGCCTGTGCCTGGGGTGTTGACTTGCAGGCAGTAAGGGCTTGAGGCAGGTGAGTACCTGGATGAAACAGTGTCTGGCAAATAGTTCAGGCATGCCATGCTCTTTTTCTCATTTCATCTTAAGAACACCCTTGTAATGTAATAATAATAACAGTTTCTGTGCCAGACACTGCGCTAAGCACTTTCATCCATAAACTCGTCCGATGGTTTTCACCTCCATTTGATGTTTGTTGTTGTTTTTATTATAACACCCATTTCTGTGTGTACATAGCCTTGTGTGGGTGTGCATGTGGTGTGTATGCACATGGATGGAGGCCAGAGGTGGATGCCAAGTGTCTTTCTCCAGCACGTCTCCACCTTAGTTTTGACACAGGCTTTCTCAACGAGTCCAGAGCTCATCAATGCAGCTTGGCTGGCTTGCCAACGAGCTGTCTGTTACCGTCTCCCCAGCACTTGGGGGTTCCAGATAGCATTGCCGTGCCTGGATTTTTAAAGTTTTTATAATGTGGGTTCTGGGGACCTAAGCTCAGAGCCTCATGTTTACACAGCAGTTTGTCAGCTGAGCCATATCCCCGGGACTTTCATTTTGTTTCTCTTTTACTTAGCTTACCAAGTAGTGGGCTTTGTTATAGCTTTCCATTATTACGTGTTTTGTGTCCCCATTCACTCCCATCCTTCTGCCTCCCTAACTTCTCCCTTCCTATATTTTAATATTCTCCTTTCCCCTCTTTTTTTTTTTTTTTTTAAGTTTTTTGAGAAAGGCTTTCTCTGCAGCTTTGGAGCCTGTCCTGGAACTAGCTCTTGTAGACCAGGCTGGTCTCAAACTCACAGATATCCGCCTGCCTCTGCCTCCCAAGTGCTGGGATTAAAGGCATGCACCACCACCGCCCGGCTTCCTTTCCCCTCTTAAAACCTCTTCTTGCCCTTTCCTAGCCCACTTCCTAGTTTCATGACTTATGTTCACACCCATCCGTACCTACCAAAGCTAACATCCAGGATCTGCATCTGGGAGAGAATGTGCATGCAGCATTTGTCTTTCTGACTCTGTTACCTGGCTTAACATAATACTTTTCAGATCCATCCATTTTACTGCAAATTTTGTATGTTTTTCTTTATGGCTAAAATAAAAATCATGCTGTGTACAAGCGCCACGTTTTCTACTGTCCCTTTGTCTGTGATGGACAGATACTCCAGGCTATTCTATTTCCCTGCTGTTGTATCAGAGGAGTAAACATGCTTGTGTGAGTGTCTCTGTTGCATGTTGAATCAAAGTCTTTTGGACTTACACATATGGGTGGCAGAGCTGGCTCGTGCGGTGGTTCTATTATTAACTGAGAAACTGCCACGCTGGTTTCCATAGTGACTGCACTAGTTCACACTGCCATCATCAGTGAATTTTTACCCATAGCCTCACCAGCAGCCACGGGATGCTTGACAATTAGACCCTACTGTTTGAATTTTCAGTTGTGGAGAAGGCACGCAAGGCACACAAGGTGAAACCGTTCAAGGCACACTCACAGAGTCGAGAAAGATTTTGAACTCCAATAGGCAGTAGGTTCCTCAGTACCATGGTGGAGTTGATCATCATTTTCCCACTTTGTGGGTGAGGGACTTAAGATGTAAGGAATTTCCCATAATCATGGTTTACTACATAGGCAAGGATGTAACTGGGCCAGAGACATTTGTCCACAGGCTAGGGTTCTTTCCACTCTATGGCAGCTCTGACAGATAACATTATGACCCCAGAGACAGACCAAGAAAACCAATGTTGTTTCAGTTGCCCCAAAGGTCAAGAAGATTCATCATCAGAGACTTAAAAAATAAAATCAAGATGGAACTCCCTGCATTTCAACAAAATCCTTCTAGGTGCAAACCTATAAAATTGTTTGTGGCTCTGGTCAGTAGATCTTAAGAAAATGTGTGAAGATGTTTGGGGAAGTGAATTTCTCTGACATCTAATAATTATGAGGTGTAGACCTGACTTTTAAAATACCCCTAAGTGCCTGGTGTGGTGGTACATGCCTATAATCCCAGCAGAGGAAGGCGGAGACAGGCAATTCTCTGTGAGTTCTAGGCAAGTCTGGTTTACATAGAGAATTACAACTAAAGCTATATAGCGGACCCTATCTTAAAAAAAAGAAAATGAAAAACCAGTCGGGTAGTGGTGGCACATGTCTTTAATCCCAACACTCAGGTAGAGGCAAGTGGATCTCTGTGAGTTTGGTCCAGTCTGGCTACAAAGAGAGTTCCAGGACAGCCAGGGCTGTTACACAGAGAAACCCTGTCTCAGGAAACCAAATAAATAAAAATAAATAGATTAATTGATTAAAAAATACCCAAAACCAAACCAAACCAAAACAACAATAGCAACAACAAGAAGTCAAAACAAAATTAATCCCAAATTATCACTGAAGTTTACATATTTAAGTTATAGAGCTAAGTAAATGTAATATTATAGACATTGAACTGTAAACTGGTGGAAGTTTCTAGACCAACTGAATGCATATATAAGTGTGATTTTAAGAGCTTCCATAAATCAGTGGACACACAACCCTAGTGTGTCATTAAGAAAATTGAACACAGTGTTCATATTTTATTTTTGATGCAGAGACACAAGACATACCATGTTTTGAACATTAGCTCTGTCCCTTACTTCACAATGTGACCTTGGGCAAAATTCTTATTTTCTTTATATATACAATATTGTTTCTTAGAAAGACTTAATTGAATTAATTTTGAATGGAATTATTTTAATTTCATTTAAGCACATGAAGAGGACATACATGGAGACTGTACTGGCAGAGGGCAGGACAGTATAACTGCCTGCCTGCCTTTTGTCCATGTCTGAAGTTATGTGCTGTAGAAAAAGAAGGCATGGTATTTGAATAAAGGGGAAGGGATTTTTCTCCTATGCCACAGCAACTTTCCTGGAGAACTTTCTAATGAGATGCAAGATTCGTCTCTTTGGTGTCAGCAGCAGTGTCAACTTTCCCCAGCTACTGGTACTTTCTGAGAGGACATTTGAAAATGGTGCATGTGAGTCATACAGTAAGGATGCTGTGATTCACCCTTTGTCTCCTGTAGTGCTCTGCTCTCGGTTGTCTTAAGGACAGGGAAAGAGACTCTGGGAAGAAAGTGACTGGCTAAATAAATACCCGAAGGTTTAATGACTGGGGAGAAAACTCCCAGGAACAATAACCTTGTTCCTAAGGGAGTCAGAAAGAAATCAAGCCAAATATTCACTACTAGGAGGCCAATGGTAGCAGGATCTAGACTTTAACACAACATGTGGCTTGAACGTAGAAGCCAATCTGTCTAAAATAAACTACAAAGTGTCCTCAAGACTAACAGGCTGCCTGGTCAGTGTTTTAGAGATGCTGGGCTCGAACTGCGATCAGCTCCATTCCACCAGTTTCTTCCTGAACAACCACACAGAGACTTATTATTAATTATAAATGCTTGGCTGATAGCTCAGGCGTATTACTTACTAGCTCTTACAACTTTAATTAACCCATTTCTATTCATCTATATGATGCCCCAAGGCTCGTAGTTTTTACCTCGCCTGCATATCCAGCTCCCTTTCCATCTGGCTCTGCCCTCTTTCTTCTAAGCATTCCCTCTGCCCTGAAAGTACTACCTCACCATCAGCCGACAAGCTCTTTGTTAACAACGAGAACAATTTAGATATTTATAGTGTACAGAGATTGTTCCATAACAGGGTTTACTGACTGTGTGAAGCAGTCAGTTCTGTTAATAAAAAGGAAAGTTAGAGGATTACTTAGGTTTTTTTCTTTTTCTTTTCATAATGACTTGAGACTTTTAGGCATTCATCTATATTACGAACTGGTACAAAGGAAACTTAAAAATTAGGGAAGCTTATTTTGTTCTGTGTTTTGTGCTATAAATTTACATCTATCAAAGGAGCAGTTTTGCATCACAGAACAGCAATAAATAAATAAATAAATAAAACCACAGACAAGCAGGCCAAAAACCCTTTAGACATTCAACTGCATTGCATTACATTATTGGAAATCTCCTCCAATCAGGCAATTTTCTCTTTTTCTCCTGTTATAACAACTTTGGTGAAAACTTCCACAAGCTCTTCCAGGTTCTGAGTGAGGCTTCCTCCTTGGCCTTGGTTCCCGTGCTGTTTAGTGTAGCCCAGCGTGGCAAGAATCCTCCCTCCTTTGATATTGGATCACTCTCATAGCTGATCAAGGTCCCCATCATGTATGAGTTCTTGGATCATCTTTAGCAAAAACTGCTTCACCGTTAGCAACCCTCTCCTCTTTCCGTGCTTCTTGGCTAGACGTGTTCATTGTCCTTGCTGTATTTGGAGCTCAGTCTGATTCACCCTCTTACAGCAACAAAGTCTTCTTTACTTTCTTAAAAGGTGTTGGAATAATTTTTCATCTTTTAGGAGAGACTGGTATGGGAAGAAGTAGGAGAAAGACAAAGAGGAAGGAGGGGAGAGGAGGGGAGAGGGGGGAAGTAGACTAGAAAAGAGGGAACGTTCAGGGGCAGGAAAAAAGAGCCCTTCACTCTGAGATCTGGTTTATGTTTTTCACTGCCTGGCAAAATCAACACTCTTGTGAGGACTGCTTGCTTATGAAGCTACAGAACTTTCCTTTCTGAGGGATATCTCAAGCTAGCATAGCCAGTGTTTTAGCACAAAGCTTGTGGCCTTAGATTTAACCTTACCAGCACTCTGCTCTAGTCCCAACACTTAAGCGAGATAACTCATAAACCATTTTACTGTTATCTTTAGAAGAGGAAGCTGCCAGGGTGTGGTGGCATATGTCTTTAATTTCAGGGCTGTGAGTGGGAGGTGGAGTGGGAGTGCAATTGACAGAGGTAGGTGGATATTTGTGAGTTGAACACTAGCCTGGTCAATGTAGCAAGTTCCAGGGCTAGCTAGGTAGGGCTACACAGACCCAGTCACAGAAAAGCAAATGCCCCATGTTCTGTCTTATTTGTTGATCTTATCTCTGAATCTCTAAACTTGAATAGTAACCTGAAGTAACTTCAGAATCCAGGAAAGTAGGAAGGACCATGGAGGAAGGTAGGAAAGAGGAGTCCCAAAGAGGGGGAGAGTAAGATTTGAGTTCTAAGAGGGAAAATAGCGCAATGAGGGGGAACTTTAACTCTGGAAGGGGAGAGAAGGTGCTAAGAGGAAGAGGGACGAATGAAAGGTGAGCAATAAGGATGTTTGGAAAAGTCACAGATAAACATTATTTCAAAAGCATACATAATATTTTATATGCCACATGAGGTGATACCATTCCCCCTCCCGAGAATCATACACTATTTGATGAAAACCTTAGTGCTAAGCATGGGTTGAATGTCCCTTTGAGTTGTTGGTCAGTGGACTTGATGAGACTCCCAAAACAATATAGGCTGTTGACTTTGCCCTTGCTTGCCTCTTACAAGTTGTAGCTAAGTCCTTCTTGCCAAAGGTATCAAGTACTTTGATGCAGGACTCAGAGGAATCAAGTGGGAGCTGATCTTGAAGTCTCCTCCCTGAGGGCTAGCTCTCATTGTGTCCAAAAATGCTACCCAAGTTTCAAAGGGAGGGAAGTCATCAGTGATCCTACTAAGCCTTAATGCCTACGAAAGACAACAGTGACCTGGAAGATCCCCAATGGTGCAATAGTGGCACACGTGTGTTGGAGGTAACCAATAGTCACCTAATTTAGCTTAAGACTCACTCAGTAGGAGGGAATCCATGTCTAGTGTTGTAAACTTAGTCACATATACCTGGCTGGACTGGTCATAGCCTCTAGAGGAGAAACCACTACTTCCATTTTCCTAAACCAATACGAATTTCACTATATCCTAAACCCTTACTTTTACAGATAATTGTAACTTTCACCCCTAATCAAAGGAGGTTCTTTTTTTGTAGCAAATGAAGACTGTTAGAGAGATCCACACTGGTCAAAATACAGAGCATAAGTGGCCATAAGGGTTCCCAGCCCCAGTTGATACGTCTATAACACAGTCTCTCTACATAATGAAATCATGAGAGGGATTAGAAAGATTATAACAGCCAGAGGACCAGGATATCTGCTGCCAGATAGTGTCTTCTAGACATGACTGGTGAGCTGCACCCATGAAATCCCAACAATATTGTTGCCTAAACAAGACTTGTGTAATGATGGTACCAGTTAATATGTCAACATGAATGGAGAAAATTTCACAAGGTCCCATCTCTAGATGAAGAATTATAAGCAATCAATGACTTCTAAGAGAGGAAGAACAAATTTTCTTTAGGGATAAGTCTCCTGATAGATTTTCCAATCCCAGGTGAGTTTGGAGCAACACTATCGGAACTTAGTAGAGTGTATGTGTGTGTGTGTGTGTGTGTGATGTGTGTGCGCGCATGTGTGTGAGTGCGTGCTTATATATGTGTGTGTTTATGTATATGCATATATGTATGTATGTGTACATGCATATGAAAAACAACAATAAAGATTAGGTCATGATTTTGAGATGGCTTGGGGGCATGAGAGGAATTGGAAGGGAGGGAGAGGAGTGGAAATAATACAAACAGTACTAATGTATGAAATTCTCAAAAAATATTGAAAAGAAAATGGATTAGAGATCAAGGAAGTATGTTTAAAAGCTCATTTTAAACTAATTTTTAAAACTTTGTTTAATCCTTGAATCTCATTATGAACTATAACCTTTGCACAGTATAATTTAAAATGTCACAAAATCATACACATTGTATCATGAAACCATGACGTGTGCAGGTCTTTCTCAATACCTGAACCCACATCTGAGTATATTCTGTCTCTTATGTTTGATAGTTATAAACAATTACATTAAAATTTTTATTTTAGTTTAAATTATGTGTATATGTGCACATGTGACTGCAGGTGCATGAAGAGTCCAGCAGAGGGCGTCAGATCTCCTGGAGCTGGAGTTCCAGGTGGTTGTGATACACCTGATATGGTGCCAGGATCCAAAGTCAGTCCTTCTCAAGAGCCATCTTTCCAGTCCATATCTTTCATAATAAGCACAGACTTTGCTTCAGTTGGACTCATCCTGAAACTTTTAACCAGCAGCACATGTGTAGATCTCGGCAACACCTAAGTTGGGGGGTCTTTAAATTGGAAACTCCTCAGGCTACAGCCTGCTGTTTCTCTAACTGCTGATGACAGAAGGAGTCTAAATATTTAGAAGTGATAGAGTGAGTTGGGGAAGCTAGCTAGTGGATAATGGGCTTGCTGTGAGATCCCTAACACCTAGGTAAAAAGTCTGGCTGTGGTCGCTCATAACTCTTCCCCCCAGTGCTGAGGGCACAGGGTTGGAGAGTGCGAGGGGGATCCTAGGACTCACTAATGGATGGTCATCAGGTTCAGTGATCCATGGTCCCAAATTATAAGGTGGAGAGTCACAAAGGAAGACACCCACAGGCACACATACTTGCAATTACACCCATATACCACACACACACACATGTACTCATATACACAGCATATTCAGTACTTGGGGACTTGACTAAGTGAATTTAAAAAACCCAAACATTTTTGAGCATCAAGGCACGATTGTTGTTGTTACTTAGTAGACTGAAGCAGGAGTCCAGTCTTGTGAAATTAGTCAGACCCCCGCTTAAAATACATGAAAATGGGCTGGGAAGATGATCCAGTGGATGAACGACTTGCTGAGCAAGCATGAGGGCCTGAATTTGAAATCCCAGCTGATGTCGTATCTGGGCAGTGTTAGCATGTACTTGCCCTATCAGTTCTTCTATGACAAAATCAGTTCTATGACTGGCCCACTTTGAGCATGGATATGCAGATATAAAATATGCAGATATAAAACTGTGCACGGCCCGTGGCTGCTGGATTCAGGTTCAGTTCTCTGCTTATCTCTGCATCTACTCCTAAATAAAGAAACCTTTATTATACTCCATTCTGGGCTAGTGTGGGACTATTTTATTATAAACTGCAACAGAGTGGCGCCCAATGTGGGACCCAAGTCCACGCCTACTGGGACTAGCCCAGAAGGTCTACAGCCTTCTCTTACCCCCACCAGCGTGGCTTGATCCCACCAACTAAGCAATTTCTTGCCAAAACCCCTCTGCAGCTGAGCTACCCCTTCGGCATGCAGCTGCAAACCATTTGGCTGGCCCGTTGTTGTGCAGTGACTTGGCAATTTTCCAATGGCCTGTTGCACACACTTTTACATCTGTATATACAGTACATGTGGCCATGCCCAAAGTGGGCAGTATCTTAAAGGCTATTGGCTGAAGGAGTTCCCACAGTGGCCAGATAGTTTGGCTGTACATAATGATGCACGACAAAAAGAGACCCTGCCTCAAACATGGTAGAAGCTGAGGATCAGCAGCTAAGATTGTCCTCTGACTTCTACATGGGTGCTGTGGCATGCATGTGCCTGCACTCACACACACAAACATGTGCACACACATACACATACATAAACATACATGAAAAATAGACTGGATATTAGCTCTTTGGTAGAATACTTGCCTAGTGTGTGTGAGGCCCTGGTATCAATTCCTAGTGCCACAACAAACAAATGCCTTTGAAATATCATGCTGGGATCGATAGCTAAACAGTAGCCAGTATTTGTAGAATGCTAAGTTCCTCAGGTGCTGGGCCTAAGAAGCTGGAGCAGCCATGGCCATCTCACTTGGAGTGCTTCCATCCTGTCATAGGCAGTGGTGGTGGCCTTTGCTCCTCAGACATCATGGCAGGAAACACGGCAGCTGGCAGCTGACCACAACATCATGGAAGTAGGATATACTGGAGCACCCACACCCCTTCTTTGAAATGACCCATGTGACACGTTTATGAAGGATGGTTTATCTGGCAGGTGACAATGAGCAATGATTTGGACACTTGGGCTTTGTTAAGCAGCGGTGAGGTCATGCTTTCAGAATGCTGGAGTGGAGTCCGTGGCCTTTTCTCCCCTGCTGCCCTGTGGACTGGTGCTTTGCTTGTTCTTTGTCTCTGGGGAGTAACTAGACCAGACCAATTGCCACTGCTATCCCTAATGCAGTTAGTTCCCAAGTCAACTCTGGGCCATGATGTTCTTCCCAGGGAGTTTTGCACTGCAATGAGGCCACAGCCCAAATCTTATTGCCCCCAGTAAGTTACCTAGGCTCTTCGCTATGGACCATGGGATGTTGACTTATCTCTGGCTTGCTCCATGCTATACTCTTCAGCTTTAAGGGTTTTAAAATGCAAAGGGACGGAGGCAGTTCCACACGGTAAACTCCCTGCAGGGAGCAGTGATTCATTTCAGTTGTGTTAGAATTATTATTATTTAAATCCTCCCAACAGCCAACAAACAGCTT
Organism: Dicrostonyx torquatus; assembly: GCA_028555095.1. Lineage (NCBI taxonomy): Eukaryota > Metazoa > Chordata > Mammalia > Rodentia > Cricetidae > Dicrostonyx > Dicrostonyx torquatus. The sequence goes on from JAQHUG010000074.1 coordinate 5,681,701, forward strand.
GTTTCCAGTTCTTAATGTTTTAACAACAGCTCACTGACACAAGTCCTACTCACTTAAACCACAAGCCCCAGCTCACCATGGAGAGCAGGGGAGCCATTCAGTCTCCTTGTGTGAGTCTCATCACACTCAAGGAACAAGGCCTGCGAGGGGTCTGTTGTAATAGTTCATAGAGGAAGAGTTGGGTGTATCTGAACATTTCTCTCCTGCCTGCCAGTTTCCGAATAACCACTCAGAAGCTTAATATTAATTACAAGCTGCTTGGCCTAATAGCTCAGGCTTATTATTAACTAGCTCTTATAACCAAATTAACCCATTTCTATTAATCAATATTTTATTATGAGTCTCATGCCTTGTTACCTCACATCTTGCTTCCCCAGGTGGCTGCTTATGTCTCTCTGACTCTTCCCTTCTTCTCCCTGAATCTGTGCTTGTATTTCCTACCTAGCTCTATTCTGTCTGGCTATTGGCCAAATCAGCTTCTTTATTAACCAATGGTAGTAAAACATATTCACAGCACACAGAGGGATATCCCACACCAGTGGGGCCTACCAGGTGCTGGATTGACACCCCAGTATTAGTTTGGATTTCCCCAGTGCAGAGCTTGTAGCAAAGACTCTGACAGGCCAAATGTAGTTAACTTCCGAGCTTGGCATTGGTACTTGCTCTATGTACGGGAAGTTTGTCAGACTGTGGTCCTGGAAGAGCAGAGACCCAGTTGGGGGAAGAATAAAAAGCAAAGCAAGTGTGTTTAATTAAGTTCTACAAATCTGTTACCTTTCTGTCAATATTGGGAAATAAAAAAGGATTAAACTCAAATAACTCACTAAGGAATAAACCAAGCTTTACCAGGGCCATTCACTACAGCGTAGGAACAAATGCAGTATAGATGACCATGGAGTGTAGAGATGGCAGGCCAGCCTGGTGACCAGACATGAATTCTGGGTTGGCATGGGCAGACTCAGCATTCCTGCTTCTCTAATATCGGCTGCATGATCCAGTACACTATTTATTGCCTTGGCTGATTTAAGTCACATTCAATTATTTCAGCCAAAGAATTTTAGCTGTTATGGCTATGACTGCCACCAAGATTGCCTCGTCTCTGTTCCCGAGAGTCCCCTTCAGTGAGTTTTCACCTTCTTGAGGTATGGACTCACACATCTTCCTAGTGATTGTCCCTAACACCTGAGAGAGCACCTGGCCCATTAACAGAATTCCACACACACTGGATCGAAGGAATATATTTCTACATTTATTTGATGTTCATGATGCTTAGTATTGTCGACTCGACAAGATCTGGAATCACCAGGCCATAAACGCCCAGGCATAGTCTCCATTAGATTAGTCTCTGGTCCATGCTTTTGAGGGAGGGCCATCCTTGGGTTTGTTGAGGTGTGGGGGCCCACTCTAAAAGTGGGTGATCCCGTGCTCTGAGCTTGGATCCTGAACTGTATGAAAGGAGGAAGCCAGCTGGGCACCAGCATTCATCTGTCTGCTTCCCAGCTGCAGCTGCTACGACCAGCTGCTTCAAGGTCCTGCTGTTATGGCTTCTCCACCACCATGGACTGCACCCTTGAACTGTGAGGCTAAATTAACCTTTTCTACCTTTGGTTGATTTCATGAGAAGATTTTATCACAGCCAGAGGAAAAGCCACTAATAAAGACATCTTGATCAGGATGCTTTCTATCCCCAGGAATGATTTCTCGAATGTGCATGGGATTCAGGTGTAGCTCAGCCTGGAAGGATTCACCTAGCAGGAAGTCGACTGACCCAGGTGTGAGTCCTGGGGTTTGAACTCAGGTCGTCAGGCTTGGCAGCGAGCGCCTTTACCAGCTGAGTCATCGCACCAGCCTCTGCTGCTCTTCATTCCCAAGAGCGGAATCTCTATGGAAACCGAAAACACAACCAAAAACACAGCCCAAGAGCAAGAGCCAGTGTCCTGACGTTTTTCCCGGTGCTGTTGAGCAGTGGTGGACAGTTTTAATTCTATTGATTAGGAATTGTCAGATGAACTATGCACCCGCTCCACAAGCAGCTTGGTCCTCTCAGAGTAAGACTTTTCTACCCCTCCCCATTCATCGAGGAGCTTCCTGAAAGAGGGTGAACCATGTGGGAGATTCAGGAGAGCCATGGTTTCACCTAAGCTTCCACCATCCTCCCAGTATTTCTTGCATGTGTCTTGTTGGATGAGTGTTTAAAGCAAATGTATGAAAACTTCAAACACGTAGAGAGCCTTCCAAACCTCCCGAGCTAACTACCATTGTCAAGAAGCTCGAAGACGTAGATACTCTTCCCTAGGACAGTAAATTCAGGAAAACAGAAGGAAAAACAAACCGAAAGGAAAATATTATAGTAAACAACAGTGAGCTTTAAACAGCAGAACTCTGGCACCCACGGTAAGATGGAAACAAACTCCAAACCGTTGCATTCCTTTTCCGGAGCTCAACATCCTGATACTTTTGCTGAAACATTAATAGATAATGAGTTTTGAGAATTTCAATCCCTAAATAGATGTCAGTACACAATTGGCAAGAAAACAATTTTTTTAACAAAAAAAAGTTTATTTATTTATTGTGTGTACATTGTTCTGTCTGCATGTACACCTGCAGGTCAGAAGAGGGCGCCAGATTTCATTACGGATGGTTGTGAGCCACCATGTGGTTGCAGAGAATTGAACTCAGGACCTCTGAAAGAGCAGCCAGGGCTCTTAGCCTCTGAGCCACCTCTCCAGCCCCAATTCCCCCCCCCCTTTTTTTGGAGTGAACACGCCAAACTGTGAATAAAGAAATACCTTCTCTAGGACTCAGAAGTCAGAAGCAAACAGTGTGAAAGGAAGAGCACATTAAAATCTCTCACCAGATAGGGGACCAGCATGTCAGCCCCGGCTTGGGGAAGCCCAGCGCTCACTGGGTGTGTGAGCAGCTGTCTTTGCAGCCCAGGCCTAGGACACAGAGGAGAGGCTGCGGGTCTGTTTCAGATGCTGCAAGAATAGAGCCTGCAACCCACGGCTCTGGATTCCTGAAATCTGTACTTTTTACTCTTAAACGTTTGCTGGGCTTCCCTCTCTGTAGAGTTTCGTGAACATACGGTTTCATCTTGACTCATTTCTCTTTACGATCATTTCTGTGAGCGGGGAAAGACGATCACACCCTTTAATGCCTCTCTCCAGGCCAATGCGGTGCTGTTCTTTAGTACCGAGGTTGAAATACTCCAGTAATCTCTTGTAAAAGTACAGCATGTCTGTAATTAACAAAGTTCATTACAGGATTGGGAGGTACCTGGTGATAATGATGAAAGACAAGGCGAAACTCTGGTTTTACTAAGAATCGTCCTTTCTTCCCTCCCTCCTCCTTTACTGCCTCTCCTTCCTTCTCTCTCTGAGCTCTCCCCCTCTGTTTCTGTCTCTTCCTTCCTTCCTTCCTTCTCATTTTTTTCTTTTTCTTTTTAAAGATGATCTCAGCCTGGAATAAACATTCTTGCGAAACTGGAGAGGAATTTTGCCAAGCACAGGGCAGTGCGCGTCAGCTGTTTTCTGGAGAATAATTGCCTCATGTGACAATGTCTATTATTTTAATTAGTGCTGCGGCGCGCCTCCAAGGCATTTCATCAGGTCCGGGCTACTTGCAGCGGCAATGCCTTTTTATTTCCTGCTATAGGCCGATGAAGCAGATGAATGACATCTGATATTTTTGTATCGGTGAGCAAAAATGATTGTGGTGATTATTCAGCCAGAACTTGAAGAAGTTATAAGCATTCCCCACGACACAGAGGGCTTTGGGACAAGCAGCCGCAGTGCTTAATGCGCTCCAATCACTCACAGAAAATGTTAACCAAACCCTTCCTTCTGGCTGTCTGGGGATTGCTTTGCCACCAAGATCCCAGAACTTCTTCTCAGCTCGGGTATTTGTATTTCCGAGATATGTACATGTTTCTGTGCTAAACTCCAGAGGATCTGAAAGTCATTCTGTGAAACTATATTGAGAACAGACGTTCAGCAACCCACAAATGTGTAAAACAGTGTTCTTTACTAGTGGGAGACAGGGGACCAGAAGCCTGTTTCCTCCCCCTACTGTGCCCTAGTGCCGCTGTACGGTGACCTGAACACTGCAGCAAGAGTGAGAAGGACATGGTCTGGACTGTTATGCTGTGTCTCACAGAAACATTCTGAGTCCGGAATACAGCAAAACAAATGCTTGCATTGTGTTCTCTATGCGGCTACAGCCGGCTTGCCATTTTTATTGTAGAGGCTTTGTGGAGGCTGGAAATGGGGACAGGATTGTCTCTTAGGGTGTGGCAAGAACCGAGGCCAATCATTCTGGGAAGCAGGATGTTGGGATGGCTTTGGTGAGAAGTCCTTCCTTCCTTCCTTCCTTCCTTCCTTCCTTCCTTCCTTCCTTCCTTCCTTCCTTCCTTGTCTAAATAAATCACAACACCAGCTAATGCTTGGACATTCTAAGATGGTCCTGATCCATTGGGCACTGGACCCACATTCAAGCCAGACTCTGGAAACGGCCAGTCAGCAAACTGTGAGCTGAAGGGACTAGGAGAATTGTGCTTACTTTAGTAATTTAAAATGCCGCTTTCCTTCTTTTCCTTCGGCTCGTTCCTCCCTCCCTTTGTGTGGACAAGCAGGCCAGCATTGCTCAATGTTCAGGATTCTCCCCTTTGCTTTTCCGTAGAAACCTGGGTCTTACTCACCCAGCGTTCTGTGGGGACACTCCCAGTGTTCGGCCTCTGCACGGCTGCTGCTGTCAATCTTCACTACCTTCCAGTGCTCTGTAATTCGCTCTGAGTCGAGGCTCTGCTTATGATTCTTTTGTCTCGTCCTACACCCGGGGATGGGGACTTCCGCTGAGCCTCCCAGAGGAAGGGTCCAGGCTGCCCTGCTTTTCTGGAAATTGTGATCATCTGGGTGCCCTCCCCAACTCTACTGAGAAACAGTCCATGGTAATATTTGGAGACTAGCGAAGCTGTGTTCGTAGCCTGGGTCTTCTCTAATGAGCATGACTATGCAGATGCCCGTGAGGTACTGACTTCATCTCATGTCGGTGGTTCTAATTGAATTACTTGTAGGCCTGCTGTACTGTTTTCTGTAATGGCTGTATCGATTTGCATTCTAACGAAAGGCTATCATTGTAAAATATTACTTTAAGATGCGTTACATGTGTTTACGCTGGGGAACACTTGCTTAATGATACAAAGATGTGTTGCGTTCTTCTACGATGCATTTGCTTAACTCTGTGAAGCGGTTTTACCTTGCCTGTCTAAAGCACCTGATGGTCTACTAAAGAGCTCAGCAGTCAATAGCTGGGCAGGAGAAAGGAGAGGCGGGGCTGGCAGGAGAAAGGAGAGGCGGGGCTGGCAGGAGAAAGGAGAGGCGGGGCTGGCAGGAGAAAGGAGAGGCGGGGCTGGCAGGAGAAAGGAGAGGCGGGGCTGGCAGGAGAAAGGAGAGGCGGGGCTGGCAGGAGAAAGGAGAGGCGGGGCTGGCAGGAGAAAGGAGAGGCGGGGCTGGCAGGAGAAAGGAGAGGCGGGGCTGGCAGGAGAAAGGAGAGGCGGGGCTGGCAGGCAGAGAGGATAAGCTGGAAGTCTGGGGACCGAAGGAGCTAGACAGAGCGGGAGAGATCAAGGAGTGAGAAAACCCAGGCAGCCATGGAGTAAGAGTGAAAGTAAGATTGCAGAAGTAAGCAAACGAAAAAGTCCGGAGGCAAAGGTAGATGGGACAATTTCAGAAAAGCTGGCTAGCAGCGAGCGAAGCTAAGGCCCGACATTTATAAGAAAGAATAAGACTCTGCCTGTGATGAATACGGGAGCTGGGTGGCGGGTCCCTCAAAAAGTCACAAGAGGAAAATAAAACCAGCAACGGTTATCTAGTAGAGACTTCCTTTCCCCCACACATCTGCCAACACATATTATTGGATATTTTCATGAAAGTCGTTCTGAGTCCCTGGCTCACAGGGCTAGTTTGTTTGGTTTTTCGAGATAGTGTTTCTCTGTGTAACTCTGGCTTTCCTGGAATGAACTGTGTATATCAGGCTGGCCTCAAACTCAGAGATCTGCCTGTCTCCAGGTCCCTGCCTTGCTTGAATTCCTGCCCTCCCTGCTTTTGGTGATGAACTGTTATACAGAAGTGTGAGTGAAATTAACCCTTTCCTTCTCAACTTGCTTTTGGTCATCCCAGCAAGAGTTACCCTAACTCAGACAAGTTGGTACTAGGGTTGCGGGATACTGCTGCAACAGACCTGACCATCTTGCTTTGGAGAGAACTGTAAAAGGATTTTGGAACTTGGTCTGGGAAAAGTCATTGAGTGTTCAATGTGTGGTGAGTTGTTCTGTGGGAGCTGGGAAGATAAAGATTTTTTTTTCCTACTACATATGGATTGCTGGTTTTCCAACTACCATAGGTTTAATTTTCTCTTGGTTAGTAATCAAAACCCAGAGGAATATATAGGTAAATGCTTTTATGTATTTCTGGAGGGAGCCAGCGCAATTCTTAACACTGAGGTCCCCATAGTTCTTTCTATGTAGCTAAGTCTCACCTAAACACACTAGCCCTGCATAGTTTCTTTGCCTATCAAAGGAAAGGTCTGTGTCTGAAGGTGGTATGTGGGTGGGTACACCCTGTTATGATCTGCTGGCCTGTTACCTGGTGTCCCTGTCCCTTTAAGAGACAAGCCCTGCCCACTCTAACCCTCTCCTTCCACTGAAGATCTCCCCCATCCTGCTCTCTCTCTCTGCTTCCTTCCTTCCTTCCTTCCTTCCTTCCTTCCTTCCTTCCTTCCTTCCTCCCTTTCTCTCTCTCTCTCTCTCTCTCTCTCTC
>JAQHUG010000074.1:5688533-5738626 GCA_028555095.1 Dicrostonyx torquatus
AGAGGTAACTTTTGTTCTCTCTCTCTCCCCCCTCTCTTTCTTCTCCCCCTTCTTCCTTTCCCCTTCCCTTCCCTTTTTCTTCCATTACCCACTAAATAAACTCCATACCCAACTCTCTCTGCATGGCGTATTTGTCTGTCTCCCACATGCTGCTGACCCTCCAAGGCCCCTCGTGGGTACAGGCTGCCCCTCGTAGAACTGCTGCCCCTTGTGGGACCGGCCTTCCTCCCCCTACTCATATCTTTAAAATCTCTCTCTTCTTCCCCCTTCCCACTTTCCCCCTTTCCCCTCCATAATCCACCAAATAAACTCTATATCCAAACTCTCTCAGCATGATATATCTATCTGTCTCTCTCACCCGCTTTGGTCTCCCATCCGCCAAGGGGACCCGCCGAGGCCTCAGGTCACCTGCTAGTGCTGTGGTCACCCGTCTGCTGCTGCCCTGCTCGGGATACCCACCACTTAAAAGAATAACACACCCTACTCTGTGTGGCAAACCAGCCAAGTGCTATCTGGTGTCTGCAGTTGAGACCCCTAAGCTGTCAGCTGCAGGTGGGTCACCATGCTCCAGCTAACTGTTCTTTGTTATAGTTCCTCAGCAGTCTGGAAAAGCTGGATTTTATGGCTACGAAGGAGGAGATACATTTTTATTAAAATGTTAAACCCACGGGATAGGGAGAACAGTCAGTGAAGTGCTTGCCACACAGCGTGAGGATCTGCCCTCCCTAAAGGTACATAAAACCTGGGAGTGAGTGTGTGCTTCTAATCCTAGCTCCAGACAGGCAGGCAGGGACCTGCTGTGCAGCTCAGCAGTGAGCTGCAGTTTCATGGGGCCATCCTTTATTTGAAAATCAGGTGGATGGTGATAAAGACTCCCAGTATTGACCTCTGACCTCCACAAACACACACACACACACACACACACACACACACACACACACACACACTATGACAGTTGCATTCCCGTCTGAGCACTGATGGTTCAGAACCTGGGACACCTCCTAAATGATGCACCACGGATTTGTATTTCAGGGTAGAACAGACTACTTTCTGCTCACCAAGGGAGTAAATTAGAGTAAGAATTGTTAGCACCAGAAGTATGGTAAAAAGGAGATATAATAATAATGATGATGATGATGATGATGATGATGATGATGATGATGATGATGATGATAATAAATCCTTTTTCTTGTTTTGCCATTGGAGGGCAGTATGTAAATAAACTTTATATATATTTCTAATTTTCTTTTACTGCCTCCAAGTCTTAGCAAAGTTGCAAACTGATTATATTTATGTAGCTAATGCCCGGAGACTTTACTGCACCCCTCGGGACTTTCATAGATGTAGAGGAAATCCGTGAGGACTAGGCTCAGCATACGGATGAAGGAAACATGAAGTTACTTTACTATTTGAGAACAAAACGATGATCAAAGGTTTAATCGATCTAATTTGCAAAGCAATTTAAAAAAAAAGGTAGTAATTTTTCACTACTTTAGGACAAGGTTATGATTTTTCCAGGTTTCTTTTAAAGAAATAGATGTTTTAAAATGCGAATTTCCAGTTTCCAGCATTATAAAGGGGCCCAGAGCCCTTTTATGAAGAGCTCTATCGCCACCTCGTGTCCGACTTAGACAATGAAACGGATAACTGTGTTTAGAGATTTGTGTAAATTTGGCTGGCCGCCAGGGGGCACTATGGACATGTACATTAAAGAGCTCAGAAAGTAATGGTTAACATCTTGATTTGCTTTAAAATTTGTTTAATGTGGTGAAAACATTTTTTTTTCCAGGTTAAGATTTTTTTCTTAGCTCCTGTGAGTCATGAGAGTCTTAAACGCTTTCTACTTAACTCTTGAGTTTTGGAGATTTAAGGTTTTAAATAGTTCAGAGTAGATAGTTTCTTCACGCTCCCCAATGTTCCCATATAATTCAAATATTTCAACAGGAAGGAAAAGATCTGAAGCATTTGTACAATATTCAGTACAAAGATTTACCGCCTCCTCTACACAATCCAAAAGAAGAAAGGAAACAACTGGACCAAACTAGTGTTTGCTGTTGATAACAGGGCTTTCACGGCGCTTAGAAAGCGCAGCGGTACATGCAGCTTCTACCATCTTCTGCACCAGATCTAGTGAGAGAATTTACCTCATCACAAGGAAACTCGGTTTTGGATGATGACTAAAGGCAACGGGACTCACAATGGGTTCAAAAACAAAAGTGAAAAAGGAACTGGACTTAAAGGAAAATGTATGAATTATTCTATGAGGTGCTATAGGTTTCATTTGATTCGTCAAAGTTGGTGCTATTAACGTTGAAAAATGAAGTTGATTCCATCTACTCTGCTAAGCGGAGTCAGGGAGAAACTGGTACTTATGAAAAGGATAAAATAAACCAAGGGTTGAACGCGATCACCAAGCCCGATGTGAATTCAATACCCAGGACACACTTGGTAGAAGGGAAAAAGTCATTTTTGAAAGTCATGCTCCAATCTCTACCTGCCTGCTACATTATATATGCACACACCTAGCCACCCAACCACAAAACACACCGATAACAAATAGATAAATGCAATAAAAATAAAAAAAATCAAATGTACACTAAGCATATCTAGACCGCAAATGAAATTTTGAAAGTTAGTAATATATAATATTGATACAACCTTCTTGTTGATATTAATCCTTATGTTGATACTAATATATAATATATATTTATATCTATATCTATTAATCCTAAGGATGAAACATGTCCAACCTATGATGCCCACTATAGTCTCTAAACCTTGTGTATCTAATGTGTTTGTGGTGAAGATGTGGTTATAATGAGTCCATATGGACATTGTTGGTGATGGCTAGCTGCCCAGGTCCTTCTTTGCTGTGCTGTTGGTGTTCTCATGAGAAATGCATCCCCACAGCTTGTATCAGGGCAGTAGAATTTCACATGCTTTCTTTTTATTTTCTTATCAGCTTTTTGTTTTCTACTTCAGATGCTCATGATTATCAATATTTAACTCTCAGTGTCCTTAATTGGAAAACTAGTTATCTCTGTTCTTAGGCCGGCCTGCCCTACACCTCCTGAGATGCAGGCAGTTTCCCACCTCCTTTCAGGCAGGAGAACGGCTTGTTCCTCTTCACCCTCAGAGCCACACTCTGCTGGAGCTCTCATTCTCTTCCTTCCCTGGCTCCATCCCACAATGTTGCTAGGCAGTTACCTCTCTGTGGTAAATCTCACATACAGAGCATGTGTCTCTGTTCTTTCCAGTCTCTCTCATCATGAAGCTAAACTAAACCACCCAACCAAGCAACCAATCAACCACCACCACCACCACCAAAAGCAGTCTGCCTCCCCACCCCAAAAAGAAAACCAAAAGCAAAGCAAAAACAAAAACCAACTCAAGATTCTCATAACCACTTCTCCACAACCCCTAACACACAGTGAACAATAAATCAGGCCTTTTGGGCCCAGTTTCTCTATCTTCCATTTGATCCTTCATTTTTGTCTATGAGTATTTCCTTTTCTCACACCCCTCCCTCCATTCCCTGTTTCCCTGTCTCCCTTCTTTCTCTCTTCAGCTAATTAAATTTTCTGGTTGCTTCCTAGATTCTTCATTTTACCTCTAAACATCGGAAACTGTAAAACCTGGGGACTGGAGAGATGACTCAGCAGTGAAAACATTTGTTGCCAAGGGCCCCAGCTCTGTTCCCGCACTCACGTGGTGGCTCACAGCCGTCCATAACCACAGTCCCCGGGGAATCTATGCCCTCTCCTGGCCTCTGAAGACACCTGGAATGTACAAAGGTGACAGGTCCTAAAGGAACTCAGATGGACAGCTAACTGTAGTGCCTCTTAGCATACCAGAGTGCATGCTGGCCTCCAGGCTTTCTCTGTGAGTATCTGGTCCAGAGTCCTGTGGTGGCATCCTGGCTTAGCTCAGCTCTTCTCATTCAGTCCTTTACCCTAAACTTCTCCAGCTTATGGGCTTCCCTGCCCCCAGCTCCTCGTTCCTATAGAACCCAGCCATTGTGGCCATTTTGCTGTCTTGGTTCTTTATTCTCTTTGTCTACTTGTCCTCCCTCTCTTCTCTTCCCTCCTCTCCCCGACCCCTCTTCTCCCCCCTCCTCCCAGCCTCTTTCCTCTCAAGGCCCGGTTTAGTCTGCTGGCCACGTTCAGTCTATTCCTTTCTTTCCCTGCTCTGGGCTCTCCCAGGTATTCTCCCTCATATCTATAACGAAAAGCTTCTCCTTAAGTAGACTTTGGAGGGCTCATGCCCTCATTTGATTCACACGGTATACAGGCATACAGGAAAACTACTTAGACACATAATAAAATAATACATTAGAATTTTGAAAAACCCTTTAAATCGTGTGTTTTTAGGCATCTGCAGACCTCCTCAGATGGTGTCCAGAGTTTGGGTGTTTGTTCGGTGTGATGTTCAGTGAGTCAGTCCACAGTCGACAACTGTTTTCAGTCACTTATTCTCTCTAAAAGGTTAATAACCACTATTCTCTGTTGTCTTCCCAAAGTGATCTTAGCGATAATTTAGTTATTTAAGCAAATGCTTACTAAGGAGAAGGGATAATGCTTTCAAGAGACTCTCAAATCCATTTGGTAATCTCTACACAGGAGAAAATGAGGCCATGAGACTTACGTGACTCAACCATGGAGATGCAGCGGGGAGCTAGGGCGTTCTCATGGCTTTCATTTCTAGCCCTTTGCTGCTGATTCTCAAGTTGTTTCTCTAGCCAGTATCTCCCAAGCTTTGGACTCATGGAGAACTCATTGTTTCCATGGGCGACCCATTCTTTGTGTTCAGTGTTTGTAACATCCAGCTTATCCATTTCTTTTTCAGCCCATTTCCCCTTTAATCTCCGCTGAGGGTCCCTGCCGTGGGTGCCATCACATGGTTTGCTTTTCTCTTCTACCTTTAGCTAATCTTCAGGATTATTGCATTTAAACTATTTTATTGCAAATCACCACTATTTCACATCAAGAGCTAACTGCTCATTACCTGGTTTTATGTAATAGCACCTTAGGTACCTAAAGTTCCTTGACGATGGGGCATTTTCCGGTGCCAAAAGGGCTAGAAGACTTCCGGAATCCAAACCAGAGCGGTCTTTCCCTTCCTGAGAGGGGGATCTGACACTTCAGCAACACCACATTTCCTGTTTACAGGGTTGAGTAGACTCCCTACCCTTTAATTAGTCCCACACAAATATAATTTCTTGTATTTTGACTTTTGATAAAAATCAGGGAGTGACTGATGCATATTTTGCTGTCTGTCAGAAGCCTTGGAGCAATTTTTTTTTGTTTTATAGTACGTATAGTTTAAAAAATTCCTATGCTTTCAAAATATATACTGAAAGTTCAACTGAGCAGAGAGAAATCACATTAATCTCCTGATAGAATGAGAGGTTCCCGACCCAGCCTGTGTCTTGGGTAGACTCTGACCCACCTCTACCTCGAGGCCTGAGGAGCATTGGAGAGAGTTTATAGATTTTTCTCAGAAACCAGTTCTGGATCTGCTCCAGGATAAGGACAAAGTAATCATCATGATTCCAAAGTTCAATGCTGCAGACCACACTTTGACAACCTCAGCTTGGAAACATTTTGAAGCAGAATTATCCGTGGAAAAAATCTCAGGTGTCCACATGTGAAAAGTCAGCGGTTCAGAGTTCTCGGTGACCCTTTGGGGTAACATTATTTGTGAAATGTCTCCCTGACTATAAAAGTTACTGGCGTGCTGCTTAGAGCTGTTAGACATAAGCCAATTAAAATTGGAGGCTAATCTGCTAAAAACGTGAATTTGTTTAGCGATCATGCACTTCTGCAAGCTATCTTTCATTGGTTACATGGTAGCAAAATTATGGGTGGAGTCTAGTACAATCACAGAATATTTCCTTTTAATTTTTTGCAGGGGGAATTATACTTGAGTTATAAAGTTGACTGCTATCTTTGAGCTCCTGATAATCACAATGAGATTGTTGAGAGTTGTGTGTTTGTTTATAAATTTTTTTTGTTTATAAATTATTAACAACTACCAATGTTATAATTTAGCATATGACCATCCAAGAAAGGTGGATTTAATTGCAGTATAGATTCCTATGTCTTCTAGTTTCCTGCTTCCTAGCCACAAGCCAAGCGGCTCTCAGACTGAACACGTGCACTTAGTCCTACCTCACTCACTTATCCAATGATCTCATTCCATCTTTGTTGAAATTTCAAGCTCTATCCCATGAGCTATAGCATGGAGAATGCGAGGGATAGACACCAAGACATCACTACGAGAGTGTGGGAGGAGTGGGAATGAGAAAGAAAACATGTGTGTTTTAACGACTTAAAAAAATAATAAAGACAGGACTGGCATAATAGTTCAATGGGTAAAGATGCTTGCAATGAAGGCTGGCAACTTGGAGTTTATTCCTAAAACTCACGTGATAGAGGGAAAGAACTGGCTCCTGCAAGTGACCTCTGACCTCCCAACCAGTGCCATGACATGAGTATACAGATGTAAAGAAATTAATATGTGATTGAAAATGAAACAGTAAGTTTCAAAAATTGCAAAAGTAATGTCAAACTGGAAATGATTAGATGATTGGTGGGTTGCCTTCAAGACTGAAGTTGAGCAGGGCGGTGGTGGCTCACGCCTTTAATCCCAGCACTCGGGAGGCAGAGGCAGGCAGGCGGATCTCTGTGAGTGTGAGGCCAGCCGGGTCTACAAGACCTAGTTCTAGAACAGGCTCCAAAACTATAGAGAAACCCTGTCTCGAAAAAAACAAAAGAAAAAAAAATAAGACTGCAGCTGGCGTTCTTATTTTCAGAAGCCTTCTTCAGTTAGTTACCACAGCCTTCTGGGCTGAGATGGCTGGACTAGGGTTAGCCAGGATGGTGCACGGAAGGCCTGCTTGTACCCCTCCAGGACCATGCTGTTGGGGAAGTCAGCCTCTTCCTTGCCTATTTAAGTGGCTCCAACAGAGAGCAAAAGCCATGAATCATGGAGGTCATGTGGTATCGCCTCCTCTGTACTTTCCCATTCAGGAGAGGGAGGGGGAGATGGAAGGGGAGAGGGAGGAAGGGAGGGAGGGAAGGAAGGAAGGAAGAAAGGAGGAGAGGAGAGAGGCTTATATCTCACTCAAAGTCTCAAACTGGGTCATGAAATTCAGGAGCATTGCTCTAAAAATAGGACTGAGAAAAGCAGTTGGAAACTTCTAGAAGTCACACGTGATTGGGACTCCATCATCTAACTCAACATGCTGACGCTTGCAAACTTTCAGCCCGAAGCCAGCGCCATGGGGTGTGGCTCCAGTGAGGTGACCTTCTGCACAGCACTCACTTGTTAACACCGCACACACTCCAGGGTTTCTGTGTCGTGAGGTAAGGTATTTATAGCAAAGCACTGTCAAGCTGTGGGCAGGATGTCAGGTGCTGCGGCGGGTGGTGTGCAACAGGGACCAAAAAACAAAACAAAACAAAACAAACAAACAAACAAAAACAAAAACTAAGACTGCAGATGGAGTTCTTATTTTCAGAAGCCGTCTTCAGTTACCACACTCTCTGGGCTGAGATGGCGAGATGGCTGAACCAGGGTTAGCTAGGATGGTGCACGGAAGACTTTCTTTAAATAGCAGGTGAATTTGTAACCCAGGATATTTCTTTAAAAGGACTTATGTGATGGGATGGGCGTGGGGGCTCTTATCTACCAGGCTGGGTTCAGCCTGGCTTAGTGTTTTTAATCACTTCCTTCCTCCACCCTCGAGCCTTTTAACCTTATCTTGTTTCTGGCCTTTCCCCACTGCTCCCATACTTCAGACTCAATTATTCCCACTGCTTGCGTCTTAATTATTTTGTTTGTTTGTCCAACAACTGGAATTCCTTCCTCCTTTGCCTCCTGCTTTCACACCTCTCTGATATCCATCATGAGCCTGAGGCCGGGTCTTTGCAGAGAAGTTTGAGAGCAAGTAATTCCCTCCTATAAATATGTAAGAAGGATAAAGAGCACAGTCAGATGCTGAGGATTAAGGGAGGAGCCAGGGAGCTTGGGGCAATAGGGCTAGGAGTCAGCAGCTGCAACAAGCTAGCCTTGACCACTCACTCCCAACACGCCCACTAAATTAAAGGGACAAGAGAAGGGGCAAGCAGAGAAAGAAGATGTATTCAACGTGACCGCTCTAAGAAGAGAAACAGATAAAGGAACTTAGTGACCCCGCCTCCCCGTGTCCATCTTCAAGGTATCTACGTGTTCTTTAGGAAGAATTTGGACGGTGGAATAAGAGGTGTACAAAATTAAACAGACCCCCGTCAAGGCGTATTCTGGTTGATCATTGTCTCCGATCTGGCTCTTCCAGATGCTCGCACAAAGTCCTTGTCACTGTTATCTGTTATGGGGATCAATCACAAGATGGTTATCATGGTTTTAAGACACACACACACACACACACACACACACATGCACACACGCACGCACGCACGCACACGCGCGCGCACACATACACACTTATTATAGCCTGGCACTCAGCAGGCAGAAACAGGTGGGTCTCTGTGAGTTCGAGGCCAGCCTGCTCTACAGAGTGAGTTCCAGGATAGTCAGGGCTATAGAGAAACCCTGTTTTAAAAAAAAAAAAAATCTGTGCCTTCAAACAAAGTAAAGGAGACGGATGCAAAGCTAAGGCAGAACCATTATCTTAAATCTAGTCACTCTGTGGCCTATGCAGAGGTTAATGGCCTCTGCAAAAGCACCTCCTATGGGCCTCTTTCATGGGGAGTCATTCAGAGAGAGTTTGAGTCAGTGGCTCACTTTCTGGAAGGATGCCTCTAGGCTCTTGGAATTGTGTAGTTGGCTTCCTAGAAAACCCATGAGGATGAGTAGGAGAGTGGGAAGAAATGAGCAGCAAAGATTGCCAGGAGACTCTCGCATCCGCTGAGACTGGAGCCAATGAGAGGCTGCGTGCGGAGTCTGCAAGAGGCGATGGGGACACATTTTGAGGGGTGACCAAGCCATTAGTGTGGACAACTTGAGGCAAAGTAAGGCCAGAAAAGCTGAGATGGGCAAGACAGAAGGGGGACATTTGGGGAAGTAAAATGATACCAAATTTTGCTTTAGAGAATTGGACACAGAAGAGGATGCAGTTGGAGACATCAAGAGAAACCTACTAAAAAGGATGAGAAGATGGGATGGAGTCCCAGTAGCTGTGGAAGTGGCAGTCTGTGAAGAGAAGGAGCAGGCTAGGCTTCTTGGAGAAGAAGAAAGACCAAATACGTGAGGAAATTGCTTGGTGGTTGGTGAAATTCTCTGAGTGCTTAGGTCATATGTAATTAGGCTGCGATCTAAAGATGGTGGCTGTGGGCTCTGCTGCTTGGAAAGGCATCATGTGATCTCAGGCCCTGCCTCCTGGTTGGAGTTAGGGCATCCCTGAGGTGAGCCCCACTCCTGAGAAGGAGAGAAAAAGCAGACTCTTGCAGCTTGGGAAATGCTAGCTTTAACTTGCACCTGTCTTTCAGTTCCTGCGCTCACGTTCCATTTGTCCAGTGGGGTGGCTTGACTGAGAATCACTTTTGATCCTGACAAGATGCTCCTCTGTGGTTAGAGATGTGTTTGATTAGACACATTATGTCATTCTATGGTGGAAAATATCCCAAAATTTTCTAGTGGTTTTTTTCTCCAAAAAAGTTACCAGAATTTTTTCCTTGTTCACTGGACATACATACAGAAGCAGTTATAGAGATTTTTTTTGTTAAATTGTTGTTAATTTCTACAATTTTCTTATTCATTGACCTGATAACAGAAGGTGTGTTAATTCTGAATGCCCTGTTGTTTTGATGAGTTGCCTTATTTGCACAGTGCCCTGTTAGAAGTGTTTGGTATAAAGTATCTGGTCTTGGTTTAGATGGTGAGTGACACCGGGGTGTGGTAGGGTTAAGTAACAGTGGTGTTGGCTGAGTGCCACAGATAGATCATTATCCAAGAACTGGCTTAGTTAGCCGGATGAAAGCACTGATTGTGGATTAAAGGGGAGCACAGCGGCAAGGAGGTCTGGAAATGTTAAGAGGAAAGTCACCATAAAACCCAAGCTGACCAAACCCATAGTCTCTTCTAGGAAAGGTGCTGGGAAGGGCCGAAGGGAGCCTTGGAATTCACTCTCAAGATCCAATCTCCCCCGCTTTATTATTAATAGCATTTTCATTTCTTCCAAACGATAAGATCTCTGCGGTGACTCCTTACTCCTCTTCTAAAATTAAGCACTAATCAACAAGTTAATTGATGCCTTTCCTATTTTGCTTATAAAGTAAAGTGCCTATTAGACATTTAAATATCTTCCAGATTGTAATCTCCATTGTGAAATATACTGTGAATCATGCATCTGTGTACAAGTTGTACTTTAAAAAATTGATAGCAAGTACCTTGAGGCCAGGAAATGCTAGGTTTTCCATCCATCCATCCATCCATCCATCCATCCACGCACCCATCTACCACCTACCTACCCATCCACCATCTAGATATCCATCTATTCATCCATCCATCCATCCATCCATCCATCCATTGAATACTAGAATCCCTGCATTTTCAGGCACTATTAGGCTTGGAATGGAAGGCATTGTCTTTGCCTCTGGGACTCAGTTCAGTAAGGGCTACACCAATGCTGTCCAAGAGAAGCACTTGGGAGACCTGTTCCATTTGTAGGAATTTTCTCCTCCCCATGATGGAGTCTGACCTAAACACTTGGCATGTGGTTTAAGAGTTTTCAAGGTTTATCTCCTGGCAAACTAAGAGTTATTGAGTTAGGCTAGTGGGAATCTTCTATCTAATTTGCAAAATTCATATCAAAGGGTTGGGGTGATGGCTCTATACTTTGTTGATTATCTGTTGTGAACCATACTCTTCAAATTTATTTTACATACTGTTGGCCACTAAATCTCATGTTGGCTTTATAGTGTGTCTTAGCCTCATGTTATAGACAGGAAGTCTGGACTTGGAGAGGAGATGATTTCTCCCTAGTTCATAAGTTACAGAGAACAGTAGAGCACAAAGTCAAAACAGCATAACCTGGCTCTAGCTTCATATCTCAGCTACTAAGCTTTTATCCTGACTCTATATTTACCTGCTTGCATGCACGTTTTGTACAGCTATGTGCTGAATTCTTCACATTCAGCTCACTGGGGTTGGTCTCTATAGATTCCTGTTAAATGAATGGGCTTCTCTCACTATCTACTTTTCAAGGTTATTGTGTAATTCTGGGGAAAAAAAAACCTGTGGAGACCTAAGACCAAGGATCCTATTTGTGCTTTGATTTTTCTTCACATTACATATCTGTAATTGATTCAGTTATGTGTCATTTAGGCCAACTTTTGTCTCTGCTAGGCCTGCCAAAACAGAACAGTAGAAAATGGATGACTTTAAAAAAAAATGTGAGGTCAGCCTGGTCAACAAAGCAAGCTCCAGGACAGCCAGAGCAGTTACACAAAGAAAACTTGTCTTGAAAAACAGAACATAAGTAGGTAAATAAGTAAAAAGTGTGTTTACTCATCATTTAGAGGCTGGAAGTCTATGATCAAGGTAACAGCATGGCTGATTTCTGGCGAGTCCTTTTTTCTTGTCTTGTAGATGGTTAGCTCGCTTCTCATGACAGCCCTACCTGGGCGGTTATCCCTATGATCTCTCTCTTAAAGAATGCTAATCTTATTAGAGTAGCCCCCATCCTACTTGACACTAAATTTAATTACCACTTCAAATGCTCAGTTTTCATACCCAGTTATATGAAAGGTTGTAGTTCAACTTAGGAATCCCGGAAGGAGGACAGCACAATAAGTGATCTGGGGAGAGATGACTATAGCTTAGAGTCAAGTCAAGGCTCCGAAACAAAGAGGCAGAGTGTCTGATATTTGGTACTTAGAGTCAAAAGTCTTGAGGTGGGTTCTTAGGTCTGGATCTCAACCAGTAAATCATGTGGCTAAGTCACCCATCCCTTTATCATCTACCAGAAAAGGGAATATAGTAATAGACTGTTTATGAAACCATAAAGAGCAAAAATTGAAGCTTGTAATACATTAATGTTTGATTGCAGTGAGGCCTAATAAGTTTTACTTTAGCAGCCTAACAAATATGTATTGCGCTTTTCTGTTCTAAACCCTAACCCTTTAGCTCCCGATCAGTGTGTCTCAATGGTCCCCTCTGCAAACTTCCTCCCACCGGCCCTGCATGCTGTCATTCTCCATCTCACATATTTGTGGACTCTTCAGAAAAATTCCCCAAATAGCTGAACCCCTCTCAACTGTCCTGTTTCGGGTGGTTTGCGTAGACGGCTGATGTGAACTCAAAGAAACAGGATGGTTCCCAAAGACTCTCCTTTCAATTAACCCCGAGCACAGAGGAACCTGCCCTATGTTTTGAAGATGTTTTGCTTCCTTAGCTTTGCTCTGCACCTCTAGGAATTCAGCTCAAATATTTGTGCTCGGCCCACCTGTCAGGCAACCCTTACTAAGTAAAAGAATTGGCTGGAGGCATAGGTGAAAGGTGACTTTCGTGCTGTGTCTGCCCCTGCCCTCTGCTGACGGGTTGACACATTCATACTCACATTTGGAGAGAGAGTTTTTAACCTGGCAAACCTAAAGAGTAAGATATTATAAGGAATAAAGGATACGGTAAACTTTAAAACTTGACGCCTACAGAATTTTCCTGTCTAGTCTGTTCCATGACACTCTACCCAGCTCTGTCGTGAGAATCTTTAGATGTCGACTCAGATCGCCTGACCCTCGATTTCTAATATTTCTGTTATTAAAATGGGTATAAGGACGGTAGTTCATCTTTCTCCCCTTAAAAATGACTGTCAAATGTAGTAACATGTAGAAAACTCTATAATATTTGAAGGTGTGTGTCTGTGATGTCATTTCCCTTAATGGCCTAACGTCAACTCACTTTGGAGGGTTAGACTAGAAATAATCTCATTTTCCCTTATCGTACTCACTGGCTGGAAGATGTGGAAAGATTTTCTACATCCAGCCACCAAGGCTCAAATGGATGGATATTGAAAGTTTAGATAATTTGCTCGTGTCTTACAGGTAACAGTAAACACGTGTTTTCCTAGTTGGGGATTACCCAGCCCCAAGTCCTCTAGCACAGAAAGCAACGTTCTTCTTCCTTCATGCTAGGGGATACGGGACACACACGGTGTAGAGTTTCAGTCTTGATTCTGTAGATACCTACCAACTGCACTTCACCTTGAAAAGCCTTTTCACCTCTAGAAATGGAGAATCCTGGAATCGGCTGCATGTGGTCAGGAAGACCGGTGTTGTAGAGTGTCCCACAAGTTATGAGTGCTCAGCGTGGGCCTGCTGTTGTGACACTTGTTATCACTACTGCCGTTGTCATTTCTGCAGTGCAGATGATAAGGCAATCTCTGGCCATGTGGGTTTGGTTCAGTGATCCTTCAGGGCTGTTTGTTGGTGTGGGCAACCTAGTTGGCACAAAGTAAAGCGAAGGGGGTGGAGGCTGCGGAAGGGGAAAGAAAAGGGGAGGAAGGACAAGGACATTTGTGTGATTCCATGGTTTTTGTTGTTGTTTTTTAAATTACGTCTGCCCTAAATTAAGCCCTATCCATCAAATCCACAAACTTTTATATTATTTTCTAACTGGGTGAAATCGGGATCCTGAAAGGTCTTCTGTGCGTGATCTTTGTTTTATGGGCAGACAACTGTGCTTACACACCATTCTCTGGAGTCAGACAAGGGAGCAGGAGGTTCCGGACTGTGAATGAGGGGCCGGTAAGTAAATAACACCTATCAAATGTGTATGGAGGTAGGAGATTGATTGTTGTGTTCACCTGACCCAGAGAACAATTGCACCCTGACTCTGGATTCCTTTGGTCTGCTCTTACAGGAGAGAACAAAGCCAGGTGTTGTCTGGACAGGGGCACTTGGAGGCAGAGTGACAGGGAGCAACTTTTGTACAGTTGAATTGGGTCTAGAAGGGCCTTTTTTTTTTTTTTTTTTTTTAGAAAATTAATCACTTTGGCTTCTTTTTAAATATTTTTTATTATTATTTTCAAATCAGCTTACAAAGTAACATGTTTCCTTGTGACTTTTTTTTCATGTTTGTTTAGTTTTGGTTGGTTCTGTCCCAGTCCTCTTGTCCCCTATTTCCTGGCCCACTGTGGCCTTCCACCCCCTTTCACCAATGTATCCATGAGTTCTATTACATCCCTGCCCCTTTCCCTTAAGTTTCTCTTCCCCCACCTTGCTGTGGGCCTCTTGACGGTTTCCACACTCTGCCCACACTTATTTCCACGTAAGTACAAGCATGTAATAACTGGAACCCAGAATCCACGCATGAGAGGAAGCGTGTGTTTTTCTCCCTAAGCCTGAGTTGCTGCACTTAACATGATTTTCAGTTTCACTCATTGTCCTGTAGTTGTCATGATTTCAGCTTTCTCACAGCCCAACGAAGCTTCATTGGGTAAATGCATCACATTTTTATGACCCATTCATCTGTTGATGAGCGTCTAGGCTGTTTCCATTTCCTTGCTATTGTGGCTAGAACAGAAATACACACGATGTCCAAGGGTATCCGCGGCAGGTCATAGAGTCCTTTGAACAAACGCCAGGGAGTTTTACAGGTGGGACAAATGGTGGCGCCATTCTGGCCTTTCCTGAGAAGCCTTCTGACTGATTTCCAGAGGGGCTGTGCCTGTTGCTCTTCACCAAGAGTGTGTAAAGGTCCATCCCCTCCCCCCATGCCTTCGCCAGGTCAACCGGCCACTTGTTTTGTGGATGGAGGCCGTTCTAACTGGTGTGACATAGTTACACCTCTAGTTTTAATTTGCATTTTCCTGAGGAATGTTGAATAGTTCCCCCAATATTTACTGATCATCTGTATTTTGTCTTTTGAGCGCTGCCTGTTTTTTGGCAGGTGTCCAGATTTAATTTTTACAGATCTTTATATGTTTTAGATTATTACCTCCTTGTCTGGCAAAGGTTTTATCCCATTCTATAGGCCGTGGAGAATTTCTTTTGCTCCAGATGCTTTTAATTTCAGGTAATCATATTTGTCAACGGGGGGAGGGGGCGCTTTTACCCGTGCTATTGAGAGTTTCTATTCAGAAATTCATTGCCTACACCTGTAACTTGAAGAACATTTCCCTGTGTTTTTCTTTGACAGTTTCAGGTTTTCGGCTGAGTTCTTCGACTCACTTTGGGTTGATTTTTACGCAGGGAGAGAAATGGAGTTCTGGTTTCATCCATCTGCAGGTAGATTGCCAGTCCTCACTTGGTCTTTTCATTTCTAATTTCCTTTTTCTGCCTTTGTTGTCTTCTCTTAGGTCTATTTTTGTGTGATTTTATTTTGGTTTACTCATCAAGACAAATTTCTCTTTTAAGTTTATGTCGTTATAAGCAGTACGCCAATGTTTTATTAGGTTTATATAGGTGACAGAGAACCTCTCCGAGAGACTTGCCATGTGGTCGGGACATAGCTATATTCTGATGGGATAAATTTACCCCTAGTTTGAAATGCTTTGCTTCCTGGGTTTTGCTCTCAGAAGCATCAGGATTGCTGGGGGAAAATGCCACCTGGGCTTTGATTTCATGATGCAAATGACGATGTTTATGTACCAAGTCCACATGTGGCTCCATTAGAGAGGATCTCATAGCCTTAGATAAAGAGGGTGCCCCCTCCCCCATTTTGTTTCTTTCTGTCTCAGTGCTAGAGCGACAAGCCTTAGGCTGGTGGCCAGACCATGGGAAATTTCTGTAGCCTATTCCCGCTTGACCTTTGTCACACTTGGGTTTCAGCTCCAGAAAGAGTCACTTCCAGTCCTGTTCTCTCATCACCACCCTTGCTGGTCTGGATTTAACATTACCATCACCTCTTTCTGCTCTTCCGTATTCCGCGCCCACATGGCAAAGTCGTAATGATTCATAATTTAGATATGCAATAAAGTGTCAACTGTAAGTCGAGTAACTTTTGGGAGATCTAGGCAAGCACTCAACGATCATCACAACTGTGATGTGAAATTTAACCCCACCTCACAAATCCTCTGGAACCTTGCTGCGTCCCCCTTTCCTGGTGCTTCCCCTGTCCCTTGCCCCATCTCCTGACAACTACTGACCTGCTTTCTGTCAGTATGATTTTGCCTTTTTCAGAATTTTATTTGGACAGAATAATTTTATCACATGGTTTTCTGAAAGACCACGTGAATGATCGTGTGGCATCTTTTACTGAACACATTGTGTTTGCAGTTTATCCATGTTGCTCCATGCAGTTTCTTCTGACCGTTGCGAAGTGTATAGTTGTATAGATGTGCCAAAAAAATATATAATTTTATTAACCCATGCAATGGTTGATGGGCAGGTAGCATTCAGTCTTTAAGCTTTTCCTAATTCCTTTCCTGGGTCTCCAGTTCTGCTCCACAAAACCAGAAAAATGTAACATTTTACTTTACACCTCCAGAGGCGATCACTTCTTATTTCATACTGCTTATACTTATCCATCCCTGATTACTGTGGTTCCTCTAATGGACCTTTATCACCTTAAGAGCAAAAGTAAGATTCAGTCACCCAGTTGTCTTCGATGCCCCTACTTCTCAAGCTCTCAGTGCAGCGGGGCAGATGTGACGAGGGACTAGGTATAACTTTTCTATCTGGTCTTCAGGTGAAGCTAAAGCAGCAGGAAGGATGGGAATTAACAGTCTCTTACTGTGAAGATGTGAATTTGGCTATGGTTTCATGAGACAGACAATGACATAAGGAAGGTGACTGAAGAGTATGATTGACAACTGGGAAGAATTTAAATGTTCTAAGGCAAAAAAAAAAGTGTGCTTGGGACTGAATGTAATAAATGACCACTCCTACATAGTTTCAGGTTTACAGATCTTGAAGGAATTTGAAAAGGGTGTGGGAATGAAGCAATAGTGGAAGTTCCTAGAACCAAATGGACCAAGGATTTTAAAATTTGCACAAACTTTGAATATGGTCCAGCCATTTTCAGTAAATATCAGTATGACATTTCTCAATTCTGGGATGACAGAAAATCAAAGACGGGAGGCAGGGGGAAAGCCAATTTATGAAAAGACAGAAAATGCTTCTAGCATAAAATTGAGTAAATCCTATTTTTGCTCAAAGGTGACCTGATGTGTCTAATAGTGACTGTGAGATAGAGGCCAGTTTTAGCCATCTCCCTCCTTCTGTGGACAGCCTTACCCACAGAGAGCAACAGCTTTAAAACAGGCAGATGCAAAGTGGCTAGAGGGAGGGAACTGACAAGTAGCTAGTCCTGTGTCAGCGTCTCTGGGAATGTGTTGTGGGTTTAGGAGAGAGAAGAATGAACACAGGGACTAAGAAGTGGGAGGAGTTGCAAGTTTCCCTCCAGCTTAAGGCCTGCCCCTTCATTTTGAAACACCTTCTCTGAAAACCCCTTGTCTGAGTAAGCATAATCGAGGACATGGGCCTCAGTGAAAAGATGACAGAATATCGAATGCTTTTAAGTCAGGAATGTGAGACCTTGGTCTCTTCTGTCTCGGTTTCTTCCTCTGAAAATGGAGCCATTAGTAATTAGCTATGTCTTATTGCACATGTGCCAAGGATCTCAAGTTCAATGTCTTCTCAAAAATCTTCTAAATGGTGATCTATGGAAGGAATAAGATATGAAGAGGTTATCAGGACACATGGAACCATACGAGTAGTTGAGCTGGTGCTGGGCTGGAGTTCCTGGACTCTATAGCCTGCTCTTGTTTCTGCACAACGCAAGGCCTCAATAATGCTTCCTGTCTGGTGGCACCTCTGCGAGGAATGAAGACTGAGCATGCTCTCTGGAAAGTTGATACACAGGAGGCAAGAGAAATGTTAGTCTCTTACCTAAAGTGTCCAAATTCTCAAGTCCTGCCCTTATCAATATTGCATCTCTAGCTGTGTGTGTGCGTGAGAAAGAGGGAGTCTGTGTGTGAGAGAGAATTTGTGTGTAAGAGAGTGAGTGAGATAGTGTGTATGTGTGTGTGAGAGAGAGTGTTTTGAGTAAGAGAGTGTGTGTGTGTGAATTTGTGTGTGAGTGTGTGTGTGTGTGTGTGTGTGTGTGTGTGAGAGAGAGAGAGAGAGAGAGAGGCTATTCATGGTTTTGTGGTGTTACTGTTGTAGTTCATTATGAAACAGATGTTCAGCTGTGGCTCATTTAAATTTCATTTCTTTAAGGGAAATGGGATTTTATTTTATTTGTTGCACATCAGGCATAGATACAGGGGAGTAGGAAAACTTCAGATGTTCAGGATGATAGCTAGCTGAATGGAGAACTTTGACTCTGCTCAGCACATAAGAAGGCAATGGATCCTCTTTATGGGAGCTCAGAATATGTTGTGTGCTGCCGGACAGGGCTCCCTGGGTCACTGGGCAGCAGGGAATAAACATTCCATTTTAAGGACTGTCAGCTTGTAGGTCAGAATCTTTCAGTGCACAAGGATTTTTAATTTGGGAAAATGGCATGCTTTGGAGCGCCGGAATTAAGATTCCTGAGGCTCCTAGGGAAATTTATTCTTGGAAGGGCCTTCAACCAGATCCGGCTAATGTCCAACCCTGATAATCCCGAAGCTGAATTTTGACTGATGCTCTCATCCAAAAGAACTTTGAACTGCAGTTTTGAATGAGAAAAGGAAGGAAGGAAGAAAGAAAAGAGAAGAAAGAAAAAACGAGAGAAAGAAAGAAAAGAAAAGAATAACAGCCAAAGAAAAGAACCGCCGACAGTAAATCTGGCTTTAGAGTAGGCTAATGTATTGCAAAGGTATGCCAGGAGCTCGCACTCGGGGGTGGACAGGAAGGCAAACTTTCCTGCAGACTTCAGGAAAGACTTTTGCCTCATCTTATGCTTTGTGTAGTAGACCACTTCTGTTCCTATTTCACCAAACTCTAAAAGTGCTTCCTGGGCAGAGATGGCCAGCGTGATAGCTGAGTTTCCTGCTGTGCAACCTACCTTGCCCTCAGGCCTGCTAACTCCCATGCCCATTTCTCTACCAGCCTGACAGCCCTGGCCATCAAGGGAAGAGAATTGGTCTTAACAGCACCTGTTCTTCCCTGCATTGATTCCCCACTGCAAAAACAGTAACAAGTAAAACACAAGAAAGAAAAAAATCCCACAGCAGGGAGCCGGTCTATCCAGGGGATTACTCACTGAAGTGGGGGGTAATGCTGGCTGAGTAGCTACCATGGTGGGGCCACACGAGTGTGGCCCAGACATGCCATTCAAACTTAAAGAACTAAGTCCAGAGGTTTGGCATGGGGATCGGTTGTGGAGCATAATCGCCTCAGTGGGTGCAGGCGTTCCTGAAGCCAGAGTGAGCTGTGTAGGTTAGGCACCTGAGTTTTGACTTTGGCTTCAAGGTTTGCTGTGTTCCTCTTGACTGAGTCTTCCCTAGATGTGTCTAGCCTTTCCCATTCAGGAAGGGAGGAAGGCTTGCATATGAGATTTTTGAGTAGCATTTTTTATTTATTTATTTATTTTTTGATTTTTCGAGACAGGGTTTCTCTGTGGCTTTGGAGCCTGTCCTGGAACTAGCTCTTGTAGACCAGGCTGGTCTCAAACTCACAGAGATCCGCCTGCCTCTGCCTCCCGAGTGCTGGGATTAAAAGCATTTTTTAAAAAAATGTTTATCCTTGTGCCTGTCTTTATATCTTGTTTCTTTTGCACACTGGATCTTTAATTGCAGCCTTTAGTTGAACATTTTGGTGTGTGTGTGTGTGTGTGTGTGTGTGTGTGTGTGTGTGAGAGAGAGAGAGAGAGAGAGAGAGAGAGAGAGAGAGAGAGAGAGAAGAGGAAAGAGAGAGAATATGGAGGAAGGACACACAGATGGTGATTTACTAATTTCTTTATAATTCATCAAATTCTTAAAACAGTAATACTTTAATCTGGGTGTGGTGGTATATGCCTTTAATCCCAGCACTAGGGAGGCCGAGGCAGGTATGTCTCTGTGAGTTGGATTAAAATTGACCACATACTCGGTAACAGAGTAAACCTCAACAGATATAAAAAAAATTGGAGCAACCCCCTGTATCTTATCAGAGCACCAAGGTTTAAAGTTAGAATTCAACACAACACTAATTGTAGAAAGCCTACAAACTCATGGCAATTGAACAGTGCTCTACTGTACCAACTCTGGGTCAAGGAAGAAATAGAGAAATTAAAGACTTCCTAGAAATCAATGAAAATGAAGGCACAATGTACCCAAACTTATGGGAAACTATGAAAGCAGTGCTAAGAGGAAAGTTTATAGTACTAAATGCCTACATAAAGTGGAGAAAGCTCACACTACGGACTTAACAGCACACCTGAAAGCTCTAGAACAAAAAGAAGCAGACTCACCCAGGAGGAGTAGAAGATAGGAAATAATCAAACTGAGGCTAAAATTAACAAAAATAGAAACAAAGAAAAAATACAAAGAATCAATGAAACAAAGAGCTGGTTCTTTGAGAAAATCAACAAGATAGGCAAACCATTATCCAAACTAAGAGAAAACATCTAAATTAACAAAATAAGAAATGAAAAGGGGGATAGCAGACATTGACGAAATCCAGAGAATAACTAAGTCATACCATAAAAACCTGTACTCTACAAAATTGGAAGAATGTAAAAGAAATGGACAATTTTCTGGATAGGTACCACATACCAAAATTAAATCAAGACCAGGTGAACAATTTAAATAGACCTATGACCTGCAAGGAGATAGAAGCAGTCATCAAAAACATTCCAACGTTTCCCCTCCCCCCCAAAAAAAATACCAGGGTCGAATGGTTTCAGTGAAGAATTCTAACAACTTCAAGGAAGAGCTAATATCTATCTATACTCCTCAAAGTGTTCCAGATAATAGAAACTTAAGGAACATTACCAAACTCTTTTTATGAGGCTACAGTTACCTTATAGAGAAATCCCACAAAGACTTAACCAAGAAAGAGAATTACAGATCAATCTCATGGACATAGATGCAAAAATACTCAATAAAACACTGGCAAACCGAATCCAAGAACACATAAAAAAAAATCATCCACCATGATCAGGGCAGATTAATCTCAGTAATACAGGGATGGTTCAACATACAAAAACCTATCAATGTAATCTACCACATAAACTAAAATAAAAAACTATATGATCATCTCATTACATGCTGAAAAAACATTTGACAAAATACATGATAAGGGTCTTGGAGAAATTAGGGATGCAAGGAACATATTTAGACATAATAAAGCAATATACAGCAAGCTTACAGCCAATATCAAATTAAATGGAGAGAAACTCAAAACGATCCTACTAAAATCAGGAACAAGACAAGACTGTCCACTCTCTCCAAATCTATTCAACATAGTTCTTGAAGTTCTGGCTAGAGCGGTAAGACAACAAAAGGAGATCAAGGGGATACAAATTGGAAAGGAAGTCAAACTTTCGCTATTTACAGATGATATGATAGTATACATAAGTGACCCCAAAAACTCTACTGCTAATATAAATACCCCCAATAATGTGGCAGCAGCACATAAGATCAACTCAAAAAAAAATCAGTAGCCCTCCTAAACAAATGATAAAGAAGCTGAGAAAGAAATCAGATAAACATCAC
The DNA here is from genome assembly GCA_028555095.1 of Dicrostonyx torquatus. Classification (NCBI taxonomy): domain Eukaryota; kingdom Metazoa; phylum Chordata; class Mammalia; order Rodentia; family Cricetidae; genus Dicrostonyx; species Dicrostonyx torquatus. Next base: position 5,710,102 of record JAQHUG010000074.1, read on the forward strand.
TCTTCACAATAGCCACAAATAACATAAAATATCTTGGGGTTACTCTAACCAAAGAAGTTAAGACCTGTTTGATAAGAAGTTTAAGTCTTTGAAGAAAGAAACTGAAGAAGATGCCAGAAAATGGAAAGATCTCCCAAGCTCTTGGATAGGTAGGATCAACAAAATAAAAATGACAGTCCTATCAAAAGCAATCTACAGATTCAATGCAATCCCCACCAAAGTCTCAACACAATTCTTCACAGACCTTGAAAGAACAACAATCAACTTCATATGGAAAAACAAAAACCCAAGATAGCCAAAACAATCCTATACAATAAAGGAACTTACAGAGGTATCACGATTCCTGATATAAAGATCTATTATAGAGCTACAATAATGAAAAGAACTTGGGATTGTCATAAAAACAGACAGGTTGACCAATGGAATCAAATTGAAGACCCAGATAACAGCATCTTCAACAAATGGTGCTGGTGTAACTGGATGTCAACATTTAGAAGAAGGCAAATTTAGATCCATATCTATCCTTATGTACAAGACTCAAGTCCAAACTGATTAAAAACCTCAATATAAATCCGACCATATTATACCTGATAGAAAAAGAGAAAGTGGGAGGTAACCTTCAATGTATGGGCACAGGAGACCAGTTCCTAAATATAACACCAGTAGCACAGACACTGAGAGCAACAATAAATAAATGGGGCCTCCTAGAACTGAGAAGCTTCTGTAAAGCAATGGACACATCAATAAAACAAAAAGGCAGTCTACAAAATGTGAAAAAATCTTCACCAACCCCACATCAGACAGAGAGCTGATCTTCAAAATAGATAAAGAACTCAAGAAATTAAACATCAAAATTCCAAATAACCCAATTAAAAAATGGAGTACAGAGCTAAATAGAGAATTCTCAACAGAAAAATCTCAAGAGGCTGAAAGACACTTAAGGAAGTGTTCAACATCCTTAGCCATCAAGGAAACGCAAATCCAAACAATTTTGAGATATCATTTTTCACCAGTCAAAATGGCTAAGATCAAAACCACCAATGACAACTTATGCTGGAAATGTTGTGGGGTAAAAGGAACACTCCTCCATTGCTGCTTGGAATGCAAATTTGTACAACTACTCTGGAAATCAGTATGGTGGTTTCTCAGAAAGTTGAGAATCAACCTACCCCATGACCCAGCAGTACCACTCTTGGGCATGTACCCAAAAGATGCTCAATCATGCTACAAGGACATTTGTTCACCTATGTTCATAGCATTATTTGTAATATCCAGAACCTGGAAGCAACCTAGACCAAAGGATGCCCCCTCAACCAAAGGATGGATAAAGAAAATGTGGCACATTTACACATTGGAGTTCTACTAATCATTACTAATTGGAGATGTGAAAAACAATGACATCTTAAAATTTACATGCAAATGGATGGAACTAGGAAAAAAAATCATCCAGAGTGAGGTAACCCAGACCCAGGAAGATGAACATGGTGTGTACTCACTCATAAGTGAATACTAGTTGTAAAACAAAGGATATTGAGGCTATAGTTCGTGATCCTAGAGAAGCTAAGTAACAAGGTGAACCCTAAAAAAGCACACATAGATTCACCTGGAAAGGGGAAATAGGCAAGATTGCATGACAAAATTGAGAGCATGGGGGTGGAGGAAGAAGGGAGGACAGAAGAGGAAGAGGAGAGGAGAAGGGGAGGAGGGAGGAGAACTTGAGAGAGCAGGATAGTCGAGATGGAGGAAGGACAGAGATAGGAGCAAGGAAAGAGATATTTTGAATGAGGGAGCCATTATGAGGCTAGCAAGAAAGCTGGATCTAGAGAAATTTCCAGGAATCCACAAGGATGACCCGAGCTAAGACCCTAAGCAATAGAGGAGAGGGTGCCTGAACTGGCCTTGCCCTGTAGTCAGACTGATGATTATCTTAAATATCACCATAGAGCCTTCCTCCAACAACAGAGGGAAACAGAGGCAGAGACCAACATTGGAGCACTGGACTGAGCTCCCAAGGTCCAGCTGAAGAGTGGGAGGAAAGAGAATATGAGCAAAGAGGTCAAGACCATGAAGGGTTCATCCACTGAAGCAGTTTACTTGAGCTAATCGGAGCTCACCAACTCCAGCTGGACTGGGAAGAATAAGCATAGGACCAAGCTAGTCCCTCTGAATGTGGTTGACAGTTGCATGGCTGGGGCAGACTGAGGGGCTACTGACAGTGGCACCAGGATTTATCCCTACTCCCTGTACTGACTTTTTGGAACCCATTCTCTTTGAGGGATACCTTGCTCAGCCTAGATGTAGTAGGGAGGGCCTTGGACCTCCCACAAAGCAAAGTGCCTTACCCTCTCTTAGGGTTAGAGGGGGTGGGATGGGAGGGTGTGTGGAGGAAATGGGAGGAGGGGAGGGAGTGGGAATTTGGATTGGTATTTTTAAAAATATCTAATAAATAAAAAAGAAAAAACCAAAATAATAATAATAATAATAATAACGCTTTTGCTTTGCAACAAGAAAGCTTTATGTCTAAAAGAAACCAATTGTCAACTTATGGAAAGGTTCACTACGTTATGATATTCCTTTTGATAAAATATTTTACAGAGTGTAGGTAACTACACTAAGACTATTTGCGGAAAAATACATGTACTTTACAATTCTTTCCTAAGTATCCTAATGGCAAACAATATAGGAGTTAAGGAAAGTTCAATAAATTTCAGCTAGAACAATGATCAGGTATTATTTATAGAAAGCCCACAGTGTGGTAAATGCTGTTAATTTAATTTAATGTTCACAACAACTCCAGGAAGCAAAGCAAATTTTATTTCTTCCTTTGTTGGTTAAAGGAGTTTTGGGAAAACTATGTCCAAGGTCAGGTAGCTACGGGAGGTGGATTCCCAGTGAAGTTTCTCTAAAACCTGAGGTAAGCAACTCTGTTCCTCCAACGGTCTTAAAGTTTCCTAAATGTCAGGTGACAGCTATAAGGCCAAATTGTCTGCAGAGGATGATTTTATGCATCGGTGTAGACAAGTCCACAGTGCTCAGGTGTTTTGTCAAATGTGAGATGTTCCCATTTGATGAAGTAGATGGGCCCCATCCGATTAGCTGAGGATCTGAAATGAAATGGATAAATTCTGTATCCTTAGGCCAGGAGAGATTTCTGGGAGTAGGTAGCTCGTAGACTTGACTCCTTTAGATTTCTATCCTGTTAACTCAATCTGTAAAATTTGAAAGTATTGGCCTTCCTAATGAGAGCTGATAACTCAAACAACTCTCCTTTTTTATGTTGTATTGCTTCTGTTTCTTGGGAAAATGCTAGCATACTAGTAAATTTTCTTTTTCTTGCAAAACTTTTATTTTCTCAAGTCGAATGGCTAATGTTTCTGCTCTTTCCTATCCCTCTTAACTTCAGGAAAGAATTACCTAATATAAGAGGAAAGGTCAAAGAAGTTTAGAAAAACCCAGCTATTTATATAGTTAGCCGTTTAAAAATTAACACCTGAGAATCTAATTATTGGCATTTTCACATATGCATACAATGTACTGTGAATTCATTCACCCAGTCCCCTTTTGGGCCCCTCTTCTGGACTTCTCTGTCTCCTCTTTCCTTGCTCACCTTTTAGAGCAGCAGCCACAGCTACTGTCTGTGCATGATCACATTAGCCATGCTGGATCCAGAAGGCAATGTAGCGTCTGAATATCTCACGGGACTAGTAGTGTCTAAATAGTATAGTAAAATGAAATAGGAAGTAGGACTTCAATAAGACCAAGAGGGGGTGAAGAGGCTATTCTTCTGTAAAAGTTATATAGATGGCAAAGTTAAAAAAAAAAAGAGTAAAACTGTACTCATTAGTGAATATTTGTTTGGTCACCTAATCTCCTGTAGTTGTAGTGGGAACCCCTGTTTTCATCTGGACACATTGCTACGCCCCGACCCTGGATCACGTGTTTCTGAGTAGGTTAAATGGTTTCCCTTTGATTATGTAGTCAGAACCCCTTCCCCAAGCCAGTTCACACACATGACTAGTGTTTTAGGCTGTGTCTTTTAAAATTCTTCCAGTGGTGTCTTCATCATTTTTAAAGAATTATTTCTCTTATTTTTGAGAGTGTAATGTAATTGCATCATTTCCCCTTCCCTTTCCTCCCTCTAAGCCCGTCCACACCCTACCCAGCCCTGCTACCTTGTCCCCTCTCAAATTCGTGGTCTGCGGCAATCTTATTTAAAATACCACAACTCTGACAGATTTAGCAGTGTTAAAAGAAACACAACAATTTGATTGTAAAAGATGCATGCGTTAAAGGAGATCTAGACTTCTATAGCTCAAGGAGAATCAACCATGCAATACTCTACAAACTGGGCCAATTAGTTTTAATAACTGTGAGAAACCCAATCGTTTCTTTTTTTATAAATGGGCTGTGTGTGTCTCCTCACGTCCCCGGTGTTAGTCCTTTGTTCAGAAAGCTTGTTTGACCAGGTGTAGAATTCCTGAGAAGCTTCATTTTCTAAACACTGTCACTCATGCGTTCTACCTGTTTCTCTCCCTTTACTTGACACTTTCTAACTGTGGGTTGAGCTTAGTCAGGGAGGAACAGCCAAGCTCCCTGTTGGTGAGGGTTAAACGAGAAAGACCTTGTTAGCCATGCTGCTACTCAGTGTTCTGGTCTGGGAATATGGCATACGCTTTTTACGAGAAGACCACACCTTGACAGGTTACATTCACTGTGTTCCTTCTCTAACATAACACCCACTAAAGTAGAGATTACCATGTACGGGCTTCTTATTTGCTCTCTAAGTTTTCTTTAAGGGAGGCCCCAAAGAAAGTTACAAATTTGTAATAAGGAAGCCAAATTCCTTATGATGTGTGTAAACAGGAGCTTCTGGAAAGAAGCTACGCTTTCCACTAAACCTCCTGGGAAGTTAAATAACTGGTTAGAATGTCACTGATTGTGGAGATCTTGAATGTCATAGATCTAAAGCCAAATTATCTTGGGCCGTCCTTAGCCTCTTAATAACCATATAAAGCTTGATTGTCTTCCTCTGTGTCTCACTTAACAGCGTTGTGCCCATTAGGTAAATCCTTCGGGATATTCAGACAGACACTTAGCCCCACCCACTAGAAGCTTCAGAGTTATCGTGAGATGAAAAGTGTGGCTCATAACAGATATTTCTCCTGCTTTGCTTTAATCCACCTAACGTTTCAACCAATGTGCTTGATTTACGACTTGCTTGTTCAGTTACTGGAAAAACTTTATGATGCTGCTTCTACATCAGAAAATGGAATTTAGGGTAACCTAAATCTCTGTTCCCAGGTCATGGTCACTCATATCTGGCTCTAGAATAAATGATCTCTTAACTCGTTTGTGGTGATTTTGAGTCAGAACATGAAAATATTTACCAAGATGTGACAGGGAAAGGAGTTTGATCTCCTTGATTGGAAGCCCCATGGAAAATTACCCAATTCTACCTTAGGAACCCAATGTCAAGATATCCCAGCTAACTTAGCTTCTGTTAAACCATCTTCTTGTACAAACCTCCTGCCCCAGCTAACTGCTTATCTTAGCTTCCATTAAACGGCTTGCTTGCTTTCACAAAATTTCCTCCTGCAGTTGGGAAAGAGATACCAGGATGTGTTTTATTTTCTTTTTGGCCTTTAAAAACCTCTTTCTCTAAACATTTGGTGCTGCACTTGGGTCCCAGATACCCAAGTATAGTCTCAGTCAGATGGAATAAAGACTTTCCTGAGTGGTCATCTCTGGTGGACTTCCAGTAACAAAGGAACTTCTGCTTTTAAAATTCATCTTCACTTGGGTTTTCCTTCTGGTTGACGTTACTGGAGATTGTGTCACTTAGCCTGAGTCATCCTCAGCTCCTTACTAATTTTTTACATGTTACAGGAAAACGCAAATTTGATTGTAAATTTGAAGTCTTACAAGAAACAGGATTGCATAGAGTTGTTGAACACGAAGATGAACTTCCCAGTTTGGGAAAAAAACCAAACAAACCACATCTAGCACAAGTAAGCCAGTTAACAATGGAGGACGGTGGTAATGACCTATCAAACAGGGAGGAGTCAAAACTTTAAAGGGTGATTCCACTAGCAAAGGATTAAGACAGGTATCTGGGAAACAACGAAACAAAGTTCAGGCTTGCTTTACCCTGCACAAATCAAATACATAGGATATCACTCTTTGTCGGAAAGTGCCACCAACAAGACACTCAAGATGCAAACAGTGCCTGCCTCATTTTTCCTTCTTCCTTCTTTAGCCTCTCTTTTTCTTTGACCAAGGTGGAGGAGGTTCAGTGTTTTGGTTTGTGGCATCCATACTATCATGGTAGTTCTATCAGGCCTCCCTCTTAGAGTCATCTGTCTGTCTTTCTGTCTGTCTGTCTGGGTACACTCTTTTGCTAGTCTGCTTAAGCCTCATTCCTGCAATGCTGTGTGCTGGGCTGGCAGAGGGCTCCTTGTAGTCCTAAGTATACTCCTCTGATACCACTCTTAGGAAAGACCACCATGGTTACTCTTGCCTGAATCATGTATGTCCAAATACATGATTCTGTGGATTGTCCTGTTGTCAATCCCAGAGCAGACGGGTCTGCAGGTCGGTAAGGATTTCAGTGGTGGAAAATCTTAGGTGAGAGAAAAGACAGATGTCCTTGTTAAGTCTTTGCTCTCAGTTACGAATGTCATTGCCTCTGGTTAAGTGAGGTACTGCTTCCAGTTGTCAACATTTCTCTGATTTCTGTATGAGCTCATTTTTCCCGTCTATGTTGTTAAGGAAAGGAAATACCAGGGTTCTTGCTTCTGATAGAGCCGACACACAATTGTCCATCACAAATGAGGTTTATTAGGAGAAAGGGCCTTGAGGTGAAAGAGCATCAGAGAGGGAACAGGACAAAATAATAGGAGCAGCGCAGCAGGACTGGGAAGGGAAGGACAGTTGTTCCTTTGAGAACCAGACAGGAGCTTCTCCAAAAGCTTAAAGGAAGAGAGAGTCCTCCTGGCGGGGAAGATGGAGGGGCTGGGGCATGAACACACATCTTTGCTTTTAAATTATAGCTCAAAAGGGATTTGTGAATCAGGATGTTGTTTTTAAAGATTGCTCGGAGAGCAGAGAAGTAGCCTATAGTATTATATTACTCAGTTAAGCATTATTGGCTTATGAGTAAAACACTCGGATGTGTGCAAATGATGGTTAAGTCTGGTCTCCGAGACTGCCAGCTTTTACGTATGTTGGTAAATTTTATAATTAAAAAGATGCTTTTGTTACACAACAGGATTATATACTGTACTTAACATGCCAGCCAAGCAGAATGGACTTTCATTTTGTCCTCGGCATTGCTGTGTTATATATGAACTTTATCTACCTACTCTTGTTGTAAGTTTAACTATAGAAATGCTATTGTCCCATAGAATTTAATCCCCTTTTTTACTTTTTAGAACGTCTTTTGTTGTTGTTGTTGTTTTTTTTTTTTTTTTTCGAGACAGGGTTTCTCTGTGTCTTTGGAGCCTGCACTGGAACTAGCTCTTGTAGCCCAGGCTGGACTCGAACTCACAAAGATCCACCTGCCTCTGCCTCCCGAGTGCTGGGATTAAAGGTGTGCGCCACCACCGCCCGGCTTTGTTGCTCTTTTTGAGATACGGTCTCTCCATGTAGCTCAGGCTGCCCTCAACCTCACTATGTATCCCAGGTTGTTTTTATCCTTTCTATCCTCCTTCCTCTCCCTTCTGAGTTCTGGGATTGCATACAGGTAAGCATTTACTACCACACTCAGCTTAAACCTTAAAAAAAGAAAACAACAAATAAAACACAACAGTTTCCTAAGCTCTGTGGCGTGATATAAGCGCCGGCCTTGTCACGGCACATATGCCAGCTGGGTCTTTCTACTTACACTATAGTAGGCCGTGCTGGGTATCTGTGATATTGGACTTCTCTGTTTCCCAGGTGGGGTGTCTTACCTTAAATTCTTCCTCTAGGACTGGAGAGATGGCTCAGAGGCTAAGAATACTGGCTGCTCTTCCAGAGGTCCTAAGTTCTGCTCTTCCAGAAGTCCTGAGTTCAATTGCCAGCGACCACACAGTGGCTTTCAACCATCTGTAATGAGGTCTGGTGCCCTCTTCTGACCTGTAGGTAGAACACTGTATACATAATCAATAACTAAATCTTTTAATAAAATCCTTCCTCTAGTAATACTTTTCAGTCGTATTTCTTTCTTTTATATCAATTATATTCTTTAGGCTACTCAGTCATGCAGTAAGTTATTTACTACTTCCTTGGAGATAAGTTACCCTCCACACCCCCCCCATGACACAGTGTCCTGTAGCCCAGACTGGCTATACCACAGAGAATGACACTAAAACCCAGATTCCTCTGTCTTTGCTTCCCAAGAGTTATAGATCCTGGTATGTGCCGTCATATCTTGTCTGTGTCTTGGTTTGTAGCCCAGATCTTGTTATATAACCCAGCCTGGCCTTGAACTCAGGCTGGCTTCTAACTCCGGATCCCACGATCCTCCTGCTCAGATAATAGGTGTGTATCAATCAGGTGTCTCTCCTGAAGGCAGGTACTGGGAGGGACCATAGAGCTTCTGAAGTTCCCAGGAAAAGTAATCTTAGTGCAGATCAGAAGTGTGCAAGCAAGTCAGCAAGGATACAGGCCACTGGGCACAGCGATGTTTACTGATTGACACATCACTGCCTGTCTGGGTGATTGTGATGACCAAGAGAAGTAAGGAAGAAGAAAGCTAGGAAGAGCTAGGCCTAAAGTGCTCTGGAGAGAAGCAGTGCCTGTGTAGAGCTCTGATAACAAACTGTCTTGGTCATACATGGAGAACAGACAAAAGATGGAGACTCCTGAAAACAGTGACCAAGGGGGCCTGGGAGGCCTGTGCACCAGGCCTTTGTGCCTTATTCTCAGTTGAATTCCACAGATTTCTAAATAAGGAATGAGGTGATCTCATTTGCTATTTTTGCTCATATTTTTTTATTAGGATCACTTTATTTTTATTGCTTATTTCATGTAAATTTACGTGTGTGTGTGTGTGTGTGTGTGTGTGCGTACACGTGTGGTGTTTCAGGTCTGGAGGTCAGAGGGTAATATTTTCTAGTCTATTGGTTTGGTTCTTTCTACCTTGTGGATTCGAGAACTCTCACCCAGGTCACCTGGCTTGGCAGCAAGTGCCATCTCCCTAGCCCATAATTATTTTATTTTTTTTTTCATATGTTCACTTTTTTTATTGTTAAAAGAAAAATGTACACTTCCTCCCCTTGTCCCAGGCACTCTCGCTCCCCCACTCACCCTCCTTCCTCCTCCTGCTTCCTTAAGAGGGGGCAGGGTACTCTGCCCTGTGGGAAGCCCAAGGCCCTCCCCACTCCATCCCAGTCTAAGAAGGTGTGCATCCATATAGAATAGGTTCCCAAAAAGCCAATACATGCAGAAGAGATAGGTCCCTGTGCCATTATCATTGGCTTCTCAATCAGTCCCCCTTGGCAGTCACATTCAGAGATTCCGGTTTGGTCATATGCTTGTTCAGTCCTGGTCCAGCTAGATTTGATGAGCTCCCATTAGATCAGACATACTGTCTTAGTGGGTGGGCCAGTCCCTCGTGGTAGGTACTTGGGCAGCAGAGGAGAGGGTGCCTGAACTAGCCTTGTCCCATAGTCACATTGATGAATATCTTGATCATCACCATAGAAATTTCGCCCGATGGATGGAGATAGAGTCAGAGACCCACATTCACATCAGAGCAAGGAACTGAGCTCCCAAGGTCCAGCTGAAGAGCAGAAGAGGGGAAAAGATGAGCAAGGAAGTCAGGTCCATAATTATTTTAAACATACAATCAAGTTGAAAGTTCACAATCTATGTGTAGTCTTAATGTTGCATTTTACCCAATTTGGTTTTTTTTTTTTTTAGCATATCTCTACTGATTGGTCCAGCCCTCTAATCATTCATTAGTCTTTTAGATTTGTAGATGCTGTTTCATAACAATCCATAGACTCCTTAATATTTATTCATAAATGATTCAATATGTATGTCACTACCTAGAGTTGTGGGCTCTTTTAATTTTGTGAAAGTTTTATGTAAAATACAATGCACTAATTGTACATTATGACACATACCTGTGTCATTAGGCTTCTTTCAAAATACAGCCCATTGCCTGCACGGTGGTAGGGATGAGGGTAGGAGTGGGGAACTGATCATTGGTAAAGTTCTTGCCTGGTGTGTGCAGAACTGCAGAGAAAGATAAGCAGATAGGTAGCAACCTTTCCCAGCAAATCTCACTTGGCCACATGCCAACTGCACACAGTACTCATAGTACGTGCTCCTGTGAGTCTCTATGTCACTGCCCCAAAGACAGCTCCCATGCTGATTTCCCCTTTCAGTTATTGTATTTTGCTGTATCTCATAAGTATGTTCATATATATTCTTCCCTGAGTGCAGCACTTTTCAGTTAGCATAACCTTATTGAAATTTCTTCATTGTTGTTCCATGTTTTAGTTATTTGCCCGCCCCCATTATTTTTAAATTGTGGATTAACATCCAATTACATAAATACATTACACGCTCTCTTCTCTACCGATGCAAATTAAGACTGTCAAATTTTGGGACCACGCGAATAGAATTACAAAGAACATTCTTGTAGAATTTTTTTCTTGCAAGCATATACTTTCTTTTCCTTGGCAAATGTATGAGAGCAGAACTGGTGGGTCACAGAATAGGCATATGCTTTAGAAGCTGTAGGAGATCTTTCCAAAGTGCACACACCTTTTTTATTTGTTTGAAAAGAGATTATTTTGGTTTAAATTAGAGAGGATAGTAGAATAAGGGCCAAGAAACCAGGATATTATCACTGTGTATATCATTATGGAGACTGTAGACAGAACATCTGTAAACTATTTGGGTAATTTTAATTCAGGGAAAGCTGACAGCTGACTCAGAAGGAGATAAGCAACAGCCGGGTGTTGGCATTTAGCAAGTTCTACTTACAGGAAAGCACTCTTCAGCTTAGAGGAAGGTATGTCACAGTAGTGCTCACAGGAAAAACACCCCTTAGACCTTGGTGCTGCTTCCCAAGTGGGCGAGGAGCAGATTAGGTAACAGTTGTATTGCTTTTTATTATAAATTAAATATGGATCTAGAAAAATTACATAGAACAAATGGTATAGCTTTAAGCTACTATGAGTTAAATACTTTCTATATTCCCAGGTCAGACATAAAGATTCAGCTTCCTTCTAGAAGCTCCTTCTGTTGACCTGTCCAGCTTACACAGGCCCTGCTCTGGAGAGAAAGATGGTTCATAGGTGTAATCTCAGTACCAAGGAGGCTTGAGGGTGGTACTGTTGAGAACTGAAGGGCAGCCTGGGCTATCTAATGAGTTTCAGGTTAGCTTAAGATATAGAGTGAGACTTTGTCTCTGTTTTTGGAGGGTGTTGTGTTTTATGTCATGGGGTATGGCTTGATCCTCCATTTCATTTTTCACCTTACAGTCCCTATGTTGACAGACCTTGCACATTTAACATAGGTGTACCACAGGCTTGGGTGTTTTGAGGATCTTACGATAGAGTTCATCAACACAATCTTTTGTTCACTGTGTTTCCCCAAAACAGGGGCTTGACCAATTTCTATTCTTCCTGACCATTTGTCTCTTTATGATGCAGGAAGACATTGATGTTCATTGTCTCAGTTTATTAACTCATTCAAGACACTCAAAATGGTGCTTTTATGATGTAATCATTTGATTTTTCCATTATAAATTGATATATTGTTTAAAAGAAAACTTTCCAGGTGAGGGATAAAGGTTAGCGGTACAGCATTTGCCTAAAACCCCACGTTTTATCAGTAGTGTCACCAAAAGGGTGTGTGGACTGAGCGAACAGATAGTTATTTTACCTATTAACTACCTAGTAGTCAGCCTACATAGAACAAGCAAGATGGATATTTGAGTATAGTCCTTTGTTTTTTAAGTAATCAATTAGTTACAAGTTAAAGTTATACAGGTAGGTGAGAAAAAAATGTATGCACACATATGTTCACATGTTTTAAAAAGAGACAATGAGTTTAAAATAGGCTCTAATCTGCCTGGAATGCTGACACAATAAAAACACTAACAAACAGCTGTTCTCATGAATAGTGAGTACGGTTAGTACTTTTGTGTCACAAAGTCATTTTTTTTTGGTAAATGAGACAAATTCCTGCTGCCTTTCAGTACAATGACATAATAGCCTGTATTAGACCATTATTTTCTTTCCTTTCTACTCGTCTCTGTGCTGGGGCTCAACATCAGGACCTTGCATGTGATAAGCAAGATCTCTACCCTCGAGCCTCTACACCATTAGCTAATCTCACCTTCATGGAAGTTTCTGCCTTTTTTTTTAATATAAGAGATTTCAAACTAGCTTTTTCCATATGTTACCAGTTCTGCAGCAATATGATTTTACAGTGGAATACACAGTCTCAACTCACTTCTTGCACTCAGGAAGAATAGCTTTACTTCCTACAGAGAGAGAAGTAGCTGGGTTCCACAGTCATGGTTCTCCAGTGCCCCTATGCTGAGGCAAGGAATCGTAGCTCTAATCTCAGCTGAGCTGCACCCAGATGGGTTAATTCCTTTGCCCTAGCCTAATACTACTTTACCTCTTAACACAGCACTCAGATTAAGGAATGTGGGTTCATTCTCCTCAGTGACATCCTCAGGGCTTCAGGGCTCAAGTAAACAAACCATTTTTTTTTTTTTAAACCTTAAGTAGATCGGCCAACAACACAAAGTAACAGTGCGGTCTTGTCCCTAGGAGTTTTTTTTTTTTTTTTAGCTGAGCGTCTCCTTAGACTGGCTCATGGGGTTTATAGAGATTTAAAATAATTGCACAACTTGGTTTTATTCCCCCAAATAATAAAGCAGTTAGGGCATCTATTATACTACCCAGCCCAGTGGGCTTTGTCAAATCCCTCTCATGCCTTTGTTCATAAAGACATCTAGTAGCAACATGCATAATTGCTAGCCTTTTAGATAAGGGAGTTGTGAAAAAATATTGTTTAAGTTCCGCCCTTGCTGTCCCTGAGAAACAAAACGAAACAAAATAAAAAGAAACCCCTTTATACTGGCGACATTTGGTGGCACTTTTATAAATCTATAGATAGTGTATCAAAGTTCAACATTAAAATTCTTTGTGATTCTAAAGTTAAAATTTTTCCTGTCCCTACTTTTGACTTTGTTTTAATTAAATGTTAATTATTTCCCAAGTGACATCTTCTATTTAATGGAGTTGAAGAATAAACACAGTGGGTGCAATGTGTTGAAAAGAACACCGAATGTTTTCTGATCTTGTGGCCACTGTAAACTAATGAGGGTAAGCCGATATAGGCCAGGTTCCAAGGCCTGAATTCTCAATTTATTGAGTGATTTCGTGCTGAAACTGCAATTGCTGAGTAGATTGATTTAGCTTAGCCAAAGTCAATCTATTGCCTATACCCACTCTGGACTGATGAGAAAAAAAAATGGTGTCCTCTTCCTTGAGGGACACAGAGTTGAAAATAGCATCATCCAACTGTGGATGAGTGTCAGTCCACAAACTGTCTCCTAATCAAGTCATAAATAAATAATTATGGCAACTGAAAATAAACTTTCCCAAAGGATAATAGCGTTTGATAGAAAAACTTTAGGTCATATGGAATTCCCTTCTGTATGTGTGTTGCTTTTATTGGTTAATGAATAAAGAAACTATCTTGTCCTGTGATAGGGTAGAGTAGAGCTAGGCAGGGAAAACTAAACTGAATGCTGGGAGAAAGAAGGTGGAGTCAAGGAGAAGCCATGTAACCCTGTCAGAGGCAGATGCTGGATGGAGCCTTGCTGGTAATTCACAGCCATGAGGAAATACCAGATTTATAGAAATGGGTTAAATTAAGATGTAAGAGATAGACATTAAGAAGCTAGAGCTAATAGGCCAAACAGTGATTTAATTAATACATTTTCTATGTGGGGTTGGTGAAAATATTTTTCCATTCTGTAGGCTGCTGTTTTGTCTTGTTGATTGTGTCCTTTGCTTTACAGAAGCTTCTCAGTTTGAGGAGGTCCCATTTATTAATTATTTCTCTCAGTGTCTGTGCTACTGGGTTATATTTAGAAAGAGGTCTCCTGTGCCAATGCATTCAAGAGTACTTCCCACTTTCTCTTCTATGAGGTTCAGTGTGGTTGGTTTTATGTTGGGGTCTTTGATCCATTTGGACCGAAGTTTTGTGCATGGTGATAGATATGGATCTATTTTCAGTTTTTTACATGTTGATATCCAGTTATTCCAGTGCTATTTGTTGAATATGCTTTCTTTTTTCCATTGTATAATTTTTGCTTTTTTTTTTTTGTCAAAGTTCAGGTGTTTGTAGGTGTGTAGATTGATATCAGGGTCTTTGATTCAGTTCCATTGGTCCTCCTGTCTGTTTTTATGACACCAAGCTACTGATTTTAGTACTGTAGCTCTGTAGTAGAGTTTGAAGTTAGGAATTTTGATGTCTCCAGAAGTTCCTTTATTGTACAGGATTTTTTGGCTATCCTGAGTTTTTTGTTTTTCTATATGAAGTTGAATATTGTTCTTTTGAGGTTTGTGAAGAATTCTGCTGTGATTTTAATGGGCATTGCATTGAATTTGTAGACTGCTTTAGGTAAGTGCCATTTTTCCTATGTTAATTCTACCTACCCAAGAGTATGGGAAATCTTTTCATTTTCTGGTGTCTTCTTCAATTTCTTTCTTCAAAGATTTAAAGTTCTTGTCATGCAGGTCTTCCTTTTGTTTGGTTAGGGTTACTCCAAGATATTTTATGTTATTTGTGGCTATGTGTTTCTCTGATTTCTTTCTCAGCCCATTTATCATCTGTGTAATGGAGGGCTACTGATTTTTTTGAGTTAATCTTATATCCTGCTACATTATGAAGCTACATTACTGAAAGTGTTTATGACTTGTAGAGTTCTTTGGTAGAATTTTTGAGGTCACTTATGTAAACCATCATATCATCAGCAAATAGAGTTTTACATCTTCCTTTCCGATTTGTATCCCCTTGATCTCCATTTGTTGTCAATTGCTCTAGCTAGAACCTCAAGTACTATATTGAATAGATATGGAAAGAATGGACAATCTTGTCTTGTTCTTGATTTCAGTGGGATCACTTTGAATTTGAAGTTGGCTGTTGGCTTGCTGTAAATTGCCTTTACTGTGTTTAGGTATGGACCTTGTATTCCTGCTCTCTCCAAGATCTCTATCATGAAGGGATGTTGTATTTTGTTGAAAGCTTTTTCGGCATCTAACGAGATGATCATGTATGTTTTATTCAGTTTGTTTATATGGTGGATTACATTGATAGATTTTTGTATGTTCAACTATCCCTATATCTCTGGGATGAAGCTGACTTGATCATGGTGGATGATTTTTCTGATGTGTTCTTGGATTCAGTTTACCAGTATTTTATTGAGTATTTTTACATTAATGTTCATGAGTGAGATTGGTTTGTAATTCTCTTTCTCGGTAGTGTCTTTGTGTGGTTTGTGTATCAGGGTAACCGTAGCCTCATAAAAAGAGTATGGCAAGGTTCCTTCTGCTTCTATTGTGTGGAACAATTTGAGGTGTTTGGTATTAGTTCTTCTTTGAAAATCTTATAGAATTCTGCGCTGACACCATCTGGCCCTGGGCTTATTTTTTGGGAGGGGGGAGAATTTGACAACTGTTTCTATTTCTTTAGCAGTTATAGGTGTATTTCACTTGCGTATCTGGTCTTAGTTTATTTTTGGTAAGCAGTATTTATCCAGAAAATTGTCCATTTCCTTTACATTTTCCAATTTTGTGGAGAACAGGTTTTTGAAATATAACCTAATGATTCTCTGGATTTCCTCCATGTCTGGTGTTTGTTATGTTCCCCTTTTATTTTTGATTTTGTTAATTTGGATATTCTCTGTCTGCCTTTTGGTTAGTTTGGTTAAAGGTTTGTCTATTTTGTTGATTTTCTCAAAGAACCAACTCTTGGCTCATTGATTCTTTGTATTGTTTTCTTTGTTTCTATTTTGTTGATCGTGGGTGAGTTTGCTTCTTTTTGTTTTAGAGTTTTCAGGTGTTCTGTTAATTTCCTAGTGTGGGATTTTTCCAGCTTCTTTATTTAGGTATTTAGTGCTATGAACTTTCCTCTTAACACTGCTTTCATTATGTCCCATAAATTTGGGCATGTTGTGTGGTCATTTTCATTGAATTTTAGGAAGTCTTTAATTTCTTCCTTTATTTCTTTCTTGACCCGTTGATGATTCAGGTGAATATCGTTCAATTTCCACGTGTTTGTGGGCTTTCTGAAATTAGTGTTGCTGTTGAATTCTAACTTTAAGTCATGGTGTCTGATAAGATATGTGGGGTTATTCCAAAGCTTTTGTAATTGTGGAGCTTTGCTCTGTTATCTAGTATGTGGTCAATTTTTGGGAAGGTTCCATTAGGTGCTGAGAAGAAGGTATATTCTTTAAATGTTCAGATGGAATGTTATATAGATGCCTGTTAATTTCATTTGAGTCATAACATCTGTTAGTTCCTTTATTTCTCTGTTAATTTTCTGGCTGACAGACCTTTCCAGTGGTGAGAATGGGGTGTTAAAGTCTCCCACTATTAGTGTGTGGGGCTTAATGTGTGTTTTAAACTTTAATAGTGTTTCTTTTACATATGAGGGTGCCCTTGTATTTGGGGCAATGATGTTCAGTATTGATATTTCCTCTTGATGGATTTTTCCTGTGACTAATATGAAATGTCCTTCTTTGTCTCTTTGATTGATTTTAGTTTGAAATCTATTTTGTTAGATATTAGGATAGCTACACCAGCTTGCTTCTTAGGTCCATTTGGTTGGAAAAATTTTCCCAACCCTTTACTCTGAGGCGATGTCTGTCTTTGAGGTTGAGATGCGCTTCTTGTATGCAGCAGAAGGATGGATTTTGTTTTGTATCTAATATATTAAAATGTGTCTTTTTGTAGGTGAGTTGAGTCCATTTATATTAAGGGATTTTAATGACCAGTGATTGCTAGTTCCTGTTATTTTAGTTTTAGTTGTTGGTAATGTTATTGTGTGTGTTTTTCTCTTCTTTGGGATTTGCTGCTGTGAGATCATCTATTGTCTGTGTTTTTGTGGGTGTAGCTATCTTCCTTGGGTTGGAGTACTTTGTATAAGGCTTGGTTTATGGCTAGGTATTGATTAAATCTGGTTCTGTCATGGAATATCTTGTTTTGTCCATCTATGGTGATTGAAAGATTTGCTGGGTATAGTAATCTGGGCTGGCATCTGATTGATGTAGATGGAGCTGTGTCTCTGGTGATCAATCTTCCAGGTGCCGTTGGATCTAAGAGTCAGATGGTTGCTCCTTGTGGTGCAGTCAGGGCCATGGATCTAACTACCCTGACTGTTACTCAGTGTTCCCAGAAGTCGCTCAGCATTTCCTGGGTTTGCTCTGCAATCCTGGGGGTCCTGCCCTCTGGGAGGTTGCTGGCTTAGGGCTGATCCTGCTGAGGTCACTGTCTTGGGCCTGCTCTGACAGTGGTAGCTGGTTCAGGCCTGCTTCAGTTGAGGTCGGTGGCTCAGGCTTGTTCCTGCAGATGTCCCTGGCTTGGACCTGCTCCTGCAGAGTTTCCTGGCTTGGGCTCAGTCCTGAAGAGGTCTCTGGCTTGGGCCTGCTCCCTTGGAGGCCCTGATTTGAGCCTGGTCCCACAGATGTCCCTGGCTTGGTTCTCTCCAGCAGAGATTCCTGGCTTGGGCCTGGTCCTGCAGAGGTCTCTGGCTTGGGACTGCTCCCTTGGAGGTCCCTGATTCGTGCCCTGTCCTGCAGTGGTCTCTAGCTCCTTATTTTTAAGATTATTTTTTAAAGATCAATGGTTATACAAGATGTCAGGATAAAGAACTGATGAGGGCTTGGCCTTAGACAAGACATTTACACCACCCCATCAAAGCTCAGGAACTTAGTGGAGGACAGAGACAGATGCTGATAAATAGCATCTTCTCTGCAGGATACGGATGTGAACTTACAGCAGCTTTGCATACTGACACTGGGTGCACAGAAATCAGACCATCCAAATAGTGAGCTATGGAGGGGAAAGAATTCAAGGTGTCTGACTGCAGACTTTTGATGGCAAGTGATAGATTCTGGGAGAAGGGGAAGCTTGGTATCCGGTTTCACACCTACTGGTGAAACCACCAGGCTTCGATGGTTAGTTACAAACTTAAGATTATACAGACATCCATGATTAGACTCTGTGGAATTCCAAACAAAACTCAAACAGGCAAAAAGGGGAAAAAGATTTCTAGGGATGAGGGTGTTGACTGGAAGCGATGGGAGAGAAATAGGAGAGAGTAGGGAGAGAGGAGCTAAGATACATAGCGCACATGCATGAAATTGTCAAAGAAAAGAAACTTACTGATAAAATAAAGAAATATTGGTTACAGATTGACAGGAAATTAGAAAACATTGACTGTATAGCCTGGACAATAGAAAACAATAGCTAAAGACAAAAACCAGTCAGAAATTTATTGGTATCTAAAGGTAATTAGAAGGTACAATCACGAACCATAAATGTTGAACTCAACACCTACCACTGTCATCAAAGTTAATATCTGACTTAATTTTTTTTCTTGATAGCATGAAAACCTTGATTTTCTATTTATTGTCTTGAAATTGAGACACAATTTAAATGTGCACTTGGGTAGATGAAATAACTTCTAAGTTTTTAAAAAACTTTGTGAAAAATACTGTGAATGACAACTGACTATTTCAAGATGAGGAGTAGTGAGTGAGGGTTTTGAGGGGTCCCCAATAAAAAACGGCAAATGTCTGAGGTCAAGCATCACAAGTTACTGTGACCACACATTTACAGATCCATTTAAATGTCACAAAGAACCCTGAGAATGCTTTAAAAATTAAAATTAAAAAATAAATAATATCTATCTTTTATTTCGGAAAGTAAAACTGTATGGAAAACAAAAACCAAATTGCATAGTATTTCTCTAAACTAATGGCCAGGTGCTAAGCTATTAGGTCATGGTAATCTTAGCATCTTGTGTAGTGCAGGAGCAATCCATCATTAAGCTAGTTTATGAAGGTCTTCAACTTCATAAAGCTTGTGGTCGAAGCTGTGGGTGGCAAGAGAAACTGAAGCATCTTTTAAAAAGAGCTTGTGATCTTCTTGAAAGGTTAAGACAAAAACATGGGGAATAAAATATGAACTATGAGGACAGCAGCAATATGGGACCACGGAGGGTAAAAGATACCATACCAAGGTTTCCCAAATGGAAGAGGGGGGATGCAAACGAATGAGTTCCCTGGGAGGGAAAGTGGTTGTACCTTGTGTGCTGTACCTTGAAGGGAGTGTGGTTCAGAGGGTTGTTAGGATGCCTGGTGGGCACGGTGAGGGGGTGCTGTCTCAGACTGCAGCATAAGGAAAGCAAGGCATGAGCCCCACACAGGCAGAAGCGACAGAAGTAAGAGACCAGAGGCAAACCGAGCAACCACAGGATGCCACACTGCCAGATGGTGGAAGCCAGCTTGTTTCGCAGAGGTTTGGGAGTTAAGGAGTCTGACTGAGGGAGGATGTTCTTCGGAGACTGTCAGGAGCCTGAATGATGAAACAGGCTGAAGTTACGTTGGCTTGTGATTATCTGAGAACTTCAGAAGAGAAAAGTCTGACCTAGGGTGGCAAAGGCTGGGTATTATAATGAACGGACACAGGAGGAACCCCAAACTCATGGCAGCTCAGCTCAGCTTGGTGCTGGTGTAGATGACCCCCAAGTTTTGGATGCTGATCTTTAGCAGAAATATGTTTGTAATTTTAATACACACACACACACACAGGCAAGATGGTGCATACCTGTAATCTCAGCACTCAGAAGCAAAAGAAGACAGATGAAAGTCCAATGTCAAACTGGTCTACATAGTGAATGCCATGTTAGTTAGCTAAGTTACCTGGCAAGAATCTGACTCAATAAAATGAAAAGCAATACACAAGTATGTATCTATGTGGTTTACATAACAGAAAATGCCAATTCAAGGAAACATGCTTAGTTTCTTCAATTTAATTTATTAAAAGATAAATTGGTATTAGCCCACTAAGATCCGTGAGTAGATTGCCACCCTAATTTGAACACAGTGTTTAGATTATTTACATATTTAAGCTATTATAAGTATCTAAATTTAGACAGTGAGGACATTGGGAAGCTATGCTTCTCTGAGACCCTCACATTGTACACCAACACGGGTGTTCTGCTTTACAAGTGTCTTTGAAAGGGGACAAACTCAGAAACGTTTTACACTGAAATTAGTGATTTATTTTTGGAAAGCAAGCTAGAATAGAGGTGAGTAGAGGTGATTTGGCAAGTTGCAAAGTGCCTGACAGGCCACAGTCTAAGACAGGTGTCAGGAGAAAAGTGTCCCCTTCACTAAGTCGCCTGGGGGTTATACAGTGAGGACAGGAGAGAGCTAGCAGTTACCGCTGAGGAAAGTGGCTCATTCTCTGAGTAAGGAAGAAAGAGCCAGGGAAGGAGAAGCCAGGACTAGAGAAAACTCTGACCAGTGGATCTGAGCAACGTGGACATCCACAGGAGTGGCTGGAAGTGCCCGGAATGGTAAAGAAGGGAAGGGGCTGGGCTCAGATTATTTTTTTCTTCCGTGAGATGTGTCAGCAGGCCACAGTGAACGGGACTTTGGTCCTCAGGTTTGTCAAGTTGTGTAGTTTGCTCCTCTGTTTTTTTGTTACTGCAGCTCAATTCTACCTGTTCAAACTGGCCAGTTTGTGAAGGAAAAATAGTTCCGAGGTCATCTATGGTCTCGTCGGGATGCGAGGAGAGCTCTCTCCTAGAGCAGTGAGGTGTGGAAGTAACCGGGGTGGAAGGGCCTGAGGCATAGCAAGGTGGCATGTATGTAAGTGGTGTGTGTGTGTGTGTGTATGGTGGTGTGTATGTATGGCGGTGTGTGTGTATGGTGGTGTGTATTTATGGTGGTGTGTATGTAAGTGGTGTGTATGTATGGTGGTGTGTGTGTATGGTGGTGTGTGTGTATGGTGGTGTGTGTGTATGGTGGTGTGTATGTAAGTGGTGTGTATGTATGGTGGTGTGTGTGTATGGTGGTGTATGTGTATGGTGGTGTGTATGTATGGCAGCGTGTGTGTGTGTGTACTGTGGTGTGTATGTAAGTAGTATGTATGTATGGCAGTGTGTGTGTGTACTGTGGTGTGTATGTAAGTGGTATGTATGTATGGCAGTGTGTGTGTGTACTGTGGTTGTATGTAAGTGGTGTGTATGTATGGCAGTGTGTATGTTCGGTGATGTGTATGTATGGTGGTGTATGTATGATGGTGTATATGTATGGTGGTGTGTATGTATGGCTGTGTTTGGGTGTGTGTGTATGATGGTGTGTATGTAAGTGGTCTGTAAGTACGGTGGTGCGTATGTAAGTGGTGTGTATGTATGTCAGTGTGTATATATGGTAGTGTATAAGTGGTATGTATGTATGGTGGTGTGTATGTATGGCAGTGTGTGTGTGTATGGTGGTGTGTATGTAAGTGGTGTGTATGTATGGTGGTGTGTATGTATGGCAGTGTGTACGCAGGTAATGTGAATGCATGGTGGTGTGTATGTATTGTGATGTTTATGTATGACATATAAATGGTGGTATGTGTGCATGGTAGTGTATATGTATTGCAATGTGTATGTATTACAGTGTATATGTTTGGCAGTGTTGCATATGGTGGTATGTATGTTTGGTGGTGTGCATGTATGACATGTGTATGGTGGTGTATATGTATGATATGTGTACGGTGGTGTGTGCAGAAGGATTTTTTTTTAGCTTATTTAGTCACAGTTTGACTTTCCCAATAGTTTTCAAGGTGCAACATGGCTTGCTTCTCCTTGACTTCATCTGGCCTGGAGGAGTCCCTTAAGAGCATAGCAGGATTATTTTGTATGCATCCATTCTGTTAGTATGTACAACATGCAATCTTATCCTCAGGGCTGAGCATCATTACAACCATAGGCGGTCGGTGAGTCAAAGACATGCAGTACAATAAGCATCAGATTTGGTTCCAGTTCTGAGCTCTTGTAAGTTTTATTGGGCTGTCTTGTTCCTGAAAGACGTATATGTGGGGAAGAAAGATCAATCCCTCTTATTTAATCAGTGTGGTATTGAACTCATGTATGTGCAGCCACATCCTCAAATCATTCTCTCAAAACATTTTCTTGTCGATCCAGGGGAATTTGAGTAGCCATACAAGCTCACTTATTTTTTTCTTTCCGAATGTGTGGAGGTGAGGGCCAGATGAAAGGAGGCGCCCCGGTTCTTGCCAGCTCTATTTTCTCCTCACAGGAACAGCTGCTCTTGTGCTGGAGGCAAAGCCCAAGGCAGTGTTCAAAGTCCGAGTCTTTAATCTCTGGTGGGAACTTGAGAGAAGCGTGTGAACTTGTCCTACCAGCTGGAAACAAAGAGGGCAGGGTGGGAGAATGTGGCCCACCTCCTCACTTCCAGCGACTTGGCTCACAGAGTCTGCCTTGCCCCAGAAGTTGCCTCTTGCTGTCCACAGGTAGGAGGAGAATTTAGCAGCATGGAAACCAGGCGTCCTTTCTAAAGATTGCGTGCAAAGAAAACAGTGTTTCCAGTCTTCAAGTACAACAATGCACAGGTACCAGGTGAATCTGAATCTTGGGAAATCACACAAATGCCCTTCATCCCAACCCCACAGAGATAGGTGAATTTCATTTACTCCAAACTTAGGGATGCTGTTGGCCTGGGGGTTAGGGCCCTCTCCTGCAGATGCCTAGGAAGCAGTAGTATATGGACCACAGGGCGGGATCTGGGAGTCTGGGCCCTCCTCCGCGGGAGATCACTGAGTACCTTTCTGGGGTTTTCAATGCATAAGGCACCTGTCTTACCCTGGCCGCACTCCTTCCTCACTTTGCTGACCCCACAGGGAAACAGTCTCTAAAGGGCTGCCAGAGAGTCTGGCCTGTGAACCCAGGCTCCTAGGTCTGTCTCACAGGAGCACAGAGGAGAATTTCAAGGAACTAAATCACATGACTACCTTGGAAACGGATTCATCATCCTAACTCTATACTAAGTCCACTCACGTGTTTCCTATCGCTTTACAACCACAGTGACAGATAGTAACAGGAAGTAATCAGTGAGTCAACGGCTCTAGGTACACGATAAGGGGTTGGAGCGAGGAGTCCTTCTTCAGTAACCCCCTTCTATTTTTGGGCTGGAGTGGAAACACACTAGGCAACCAGTGAGTTCCAGATCCTGGGCTACAGGTATCAGGTTGTATATTCACAGGAGTGCCCTAAGAAGCACCACAACCTTGAATGAGATCAAGCTTATTATATTTAAAGGAATTTTCCCTTTTTAAACACTACATATGCTCTTGCTTTTTGAGAATAAAGTGTTCTTTCTTTAGTTATAGGAGATGTAGAGAGTAAGCTTGAGGCAAAGCCCAAAGCGCTGTTCAAAGTCTGAGTCTTTAATCTCGGTTGATGGCTTGAGAAGAAGAATGTGGGCTTGTTTTGTCAGCTTGAAACAAAGAAGGGGTAGGAGAGTGTGTCTCTTTGCGTGTGTGTGTGTGTGTGTGTGTGTAGGATCTTGAGAAAATATTTCTTTTGTTGAAATTGCAAGATCTGGGTTGCAGTGTTTGGGTGGTGTTTCTGGAACTGGAATTAAAGCCATGTTATCTGTCACTTACAGAACCCAACGAACAGAGACAGCAAGCACATCTTAAAATGGCCAGCACACCGAGAAGACAGCAGACTTGTATCCTAGAGATCTGCCTTCTGTCTTGTGCAGCTAGCGCATTATGTGGCAGGAAGACAGGCTGTCAATCATTCTGGAGTTTAGTCCTGTCCTTGACCACTGGTCTCATGGTCAGCCACAGTTTCATACTTGACACATCTACTGGCACTTTCCGAATCATTGAGTCATGTTGATTTCAGCTGGTATCAACCCTGTACTCCTCAGGAATGCTAAGGCAGGGAGTGGAGTTAACATAGAACAAATGAGACATTAATAGTGTATATATGTTCACCTTGTAGTGATATGTGGGTGCTGGTTCCTTTATGATATGGAGTATAAGTGTCGCTTTACAAATGTAACACACAGATGAAAGTGTCCCTAGTCATCCCTGTTGTCTGCTATTATTTAGAATCCTATGTGGCAAAGCAATAAAATTAATCAGTCCTTTTCTGATACACACACACACACACACACATATATATATATATATGTGTGTGTGTGTGTGTTATTAGATTAATGCTTCAGGAAAGACATACCCATACATACATAAGAAACACAGAGCACCAAATAGACAAGACCAGAAAAGAAAAACTCCATGGCATATCATAGTTAAACTCTTAGTATACAGAACAATGAAAGTGTATTGAAAGATGGAGGGAAAAAAATCCACAAGTCACATATGAAGGAAAATCCATTAGAATAATAGCTGATTTCTTTCTTTCTTTTTTTAAGTTTAATTTTTTGGTTTTGCAAGACAGGATTTCTTTGTGTAACAACTCTGGTTGTCCTGGAACTCTCTTTGTAGACCAGACTGGACTCAAACTCACAGAGATCCACCTGCTAATGTCTCCTGAGTGCTGGGATTAAAAACTTACGCCACCACCACCCAACTATTTTAAGCTGATTTCTTGATAGAAACTTTGAAAGTCAGAAAAACCTGGATTAATGCATTCCAAGTCCTAAAAAGCTATGATGGTCAAACTAGACTGATATACCCAGGAAAACTATCTACCATAGTTGAAACAAGAAGAAAAATTTCCCATGATATAAGCAGCCTAATTTTTTTTTAAGTTAATCAGAAACTAAAGAAAATACAAGAAGCAATATTTTGGGCTGAAAAGAGAAATCAGCACAGTGAAGAGAATATGGAAACAAATAAGAAGCCATAGTTATTAAAACACAAAGTACCACTGAGAACAAAAACACCACCACCAAAAATCAACATCATAATGACTGCAACTAACATACACATTTAAATAATACTTTAAATATTAATGACCTCAATTACTTTGTCAAAAGACAAAGGCTGGCTGAAAGTATCAAGTAGCAAAATCCACCTGTCTGCTGTCTACAAAACCCAATTCTTATCTTTAAAGATAGGTACCACCTTAGAGGAAAAGGATGGACAAAATGGCTGAAATCAAATGCGACCAGGAAGTAAGCAGGCATCTCTATCTTAATATCTGGCAAAATAGTCTTCAAGCTAAAACCAATCAGATAAGATAGAGAGTGATACTTCATTATAATCAGAGGAATAGTTAACCAAGAGGTCACTACTATCCTAAACATGTATATATCTAACTTCATAAAAAAAAGTGTTACTGGATTTAAAGATACAGATTAACATCAACCCATTAATAGTAGGTGATTTCAATACCCCACTTTCTCCAATAGATAGGTCATCTGAATAAAACAAACTAGAGAAACAGCAGAAGTAAATGATACCAATTAAAATATACATTAAGTGGACTTAACAGATATCTGTAAAATATTTCATCCAAACACCAAAGATTACACATTAAACTCAGTAGCACATGGAAGATTTTCTAAAATAGACCAAATCATGTGGCACAAAACAAATTCAAAGAGATTGAAATAGCTCCTTGTATCCTATTGAAACATAATGAAAGAAAACTTAAAATTGATAGTTGTCTTAGGGTTTCTATTGCTGTGACCACAGCAACTCTTATAAACACATAACTGAATGGATTACTGTTTTAGAGATTTAGTCTATAATCACTATGGTGCGACATGGTGGTGTGCAGACAGACATGATGCTGCTGAAGGAAATGAGAGGCCTATATCGTGACTCACAGGAAACAGGAAGTGGTCTGAGACAATGGATGTGGCTTGAGCATATATGATACCAAAAGATTGCCTCCACTGGGACACACTTCCTCCAACAAGGCCATAACTATTGCAACAAAGTTGCACCTCCTAATAGTGCCACTCCCTATGAGTTTAGGGGGACCAATTGCATTTAAATTACCACAATAGTAAAGCAAATTTCTAGTAAACATACAAACTCATGGAGATTAAACAGTTCATCACTGAATGACATAGGGATCAAAGAAAAAAATTAAGAAAGAAATAAACAATTTCTTGAACTAAATGAAAATAGAAATGCACCAGAACCAAACCTCTGGGTCACACCGAAAGTAATTCTACAAGGGCAATCGACAGCTCTAAGTGCCTATGTCAAAAAATCAGAAAGAACACCAACAAATTACCTAATAATTCCACTCAAAAACTTTTGAAAAATAAAAGCAAACCAAATCCAGACTCCACTGATGTCAAGAAATAATAAACATCAGAGCAGAAGTTAATGAAATAGGAACTAAACAATACAAAGAATTAATGAATCAAAGAGGAGGTTCCTTGAGATGATAAAAAAAATGTTGACAGATCCTTGACCCAATTAACCAAAAGAGTGAACCTAAATTAGTAGAATCATAGAGGAACAAGAAAACAAATGAACATTGCAAACACCAAAGAAATTGAGGATGTTATGAAGGAATACTTTACAAATCTATACTCCATTAAGCTGGAAAACATAAAAGAATTGAATGTATTTGTAGATTCAGTCACCCACCAAAATTAAACCAAGAATAAATCAACGACCTAAACAGACCCATAACAAATAAGATTGAAATAGTAATAAAAAGCTTCCTAGCTAAAAAAAAAAAAAAAAGAAAAGAAAAGAAAAAAATCTCAGGCCAAATGGAGTCACAGCAGAATTCTGAGACTTTCAAAGATCTTCAGCCAGACCTTCTTAACCTATTAAAAAGCAAGCAAGCGAGCAAGCAAGCGAAGGAACACTCCCAAGTTACATCTATGAAGCCAGTATCACTATAATAGTATAACCAGGTAAAGACACACAAGAGCAAAGAAAGAGAAAACTAGTATAGTATCCACAATAAACATAGATTCAAAATGCCCAAGAAAAATACTTGGAAACAATGCAGACATACATAACAAAGATTATCCACCACAACCAAGTTGGGCTTATCACTGTGACTCAGAGATGGTTCATCATATAATAAATCAATAAATATAATAAACCACACAAACAGACTTGAAGACAAAGAACCCCACATGATCATCTCAATAGATACAGCAAAAATCTTTGTCAAAACCCAACATACCTTCATGATAAAAGTACTAGAGAATGTAGGACTAGAGGGAATGTATTTCAATATAATAAAAGCCATGTATGAGAATGTCATTGCCAACATCATCTTAAATGGAGAAAAACTTGAAACAATCCACTGAAGTCAGGAACGAGATGGAGCTGCCGCCTACCCCCACTCCTTTTCAGTAGTTTGCCTGAAGCACTAGCTGGAGCAATAAGACAAGAGAAGGAATTAAAAAGGTACAAATAGAAAAAGAAGAAGTCAACCTATCTCAGTTTTCAGAGGACATGATAGTATACATGAGAGATCCTAAAAATTCTATCAGAAAATTTCTAGAAATGATAATCAAATTCATCAATGTGGCAGTATACCGAATCAACTTGTACAAATCCATACCTTTACCTGAAGAGCAAACATACAGAGAAAAAGATCAAGTAGTTACCTCTGTGCACAGCAGCCTCAAAGAAAATAAAACATTTGGAATAAGCCTAACAAAGGAGTTGAAGGACCTTTATAATAAGAATTGTAAACTTCTAAAAAAATACATATAGAGAAAGACACCAAATAATGGAAAGACATCCTTTGCTCATGGATTGGTAAGATAAATATTGTGGCTGGGTGGTGGTGGTGCACGCCTTTAATCCCAGCACTTGGGAGGCAGAGATAGGCGGATCTCTGTGAGTTTGAGACCAGCCTGGTCTACAAGAGCTAGTTCCAGGACAGGCTCCAAAAGCTACAGAGAAACCTTGTCTCGAAAAACCAAAAAAAAAAAAAAATATTGTGAATGACTATTTTACCAGAAGCCATTTACAGATCCAATCGACCTCAATCAAAATTCCATTTTCACTCTCTGCAGAAATAGAAAAAAAATTCCTAAAATTTATATGGAACCAGAAAAGACCCCAAAGAGCTGAAACAATCCCCAACAAAAGAACAAAGCTGGAAGATTTAGCAATTCAGTTTGCAAGATATATTACAGAAACATAATAGTAAAAATCATGTGATACTGGCCCCAAAACCACCATGTAGAGCTGTCCCGCGCAACCGTCTCGCTAGCAAGAACGACGCAGCACACAAGGATCCTTCTGCAGTACGCTTTAATGCTCTTGAGAGGGAGAGCATAAGCTTCCAGAGCGGAGACCCAGAGGCAGGGAAACTGGCCCGGCCTAGTGTCTTTTGTGGGGGAAGGCTATTTGACACTTGACCTTCATGCTAGCTGACATGTCTTCCTGGCAGGGGTTATATAAGCCGCAAACCCGCACCACTGCACTGCGAGGGTGCAATTCTCCTGGGGTAATTGGAAGCTCATTCTAACCTCGTGCAATGGGACAATCCCCGGGTGTGCAAGAACTGAGCT
>JAQHUG010000074.1:5743803-5754765 GCA_028555095.1 Dicrostonyx torquatus
GTCATTCTCATGTAGTGAGCACATGCTGTCATTCTCATGTAGTGAGCACGTGCTGTCATTCTCATGTAGTGAGCACTGCTGTCATTCTCATGTAGGATGTGAAACAATTATAACCAACTGGTAACACACAAACATAAACATATTGTTAAAACAGCTTAATATACCTGAAGTACACATACAGGAACACATAAGCAAAACTTTATATCAAGGAAGGTTCTTAAGAACATGTGCCATCTAAAGAAAAAGTGGTAAAGATGAGAGAGGTGGTGCTGGGCATTGGTGAATGTGTCTTGGAAGAAGGAAGTAACAGAGGCCCTGAGGCAGAGGCCACACAGCTGTCCTTGTTCATCCGTAAGTGACCCATTCATCCGTAGGTGACTTGTTCATCCCGTAAGATGTTGAAATGGGCAAGAGGTGAGACTGGTGTGGGACAAGCTGGTCTTAGGAAAGACATTAACATTCCTGCTAACCACACCATTCAGGCGATGGTAGGGAATAACTGAAGGTTTTTATGAGTAAGTAGGATCGGACAGCCCATCTGGAAAGTACATGCTGCCTTTCAGTGGAGAACAACTTGGTCAGGGGCAATTTGCAAGGCATGGAGATCAGTGGAGGACAGCAAATTACCCAGCTGGGAGCTGATTGTGGCTTTAGCCACTTGAATATCGCAGGATAACAGTGGGGATTTTTTTTGTCCTTAATTTTCAAATCTCTAAGATGAAAATTACGCATTTCACAATAAATAGCACATATATATAGTATATATATACACAAATATATATATATATATATACACTATATATATGAATCAACAGTTAAAGTTTAAAGACATTCCAATTTACCTTGGGATAGAATTTTTTGATGATACTTAGAATATTTTTTGACAGAAGCTTTATTTAGCAGCCTTCATAGGTTTGAAAAGCTACAGCAAAATCCTTGCAAGACTTCTAGCATCCTTAATCAGACTGTTCTTAAATCCAGATGGAAATCAGCTTTGCTGCCATAACTAGAATTCTCAAAGCAAACACACTTTTTTTGGGTTAATTTTCATGGAGCATATAATGAATGCCAGATCCTGGAACATGGTAAAGAAGCACCTGTCTTGCTGACCTTTTTGGAGCTTAGTTTCTGGTGAGAAAAAGGCCATGCCTACATTAAGAATGAAACATACAGTGTTGTCAAAAAAAAAAATTCACATGGGGGTGGAGAGATGGCTGAATACAAGAGCACTTGTTGCTCTTGCAGAGGACCCAGGTTCAGTTCCCAGAAGCCAATGGCAGCTAAGAATCAGCTGGAACCCAGTTCCAGAAGATACAACACTCTTTAGGCAGAGAGAGAGAGAGAGAGAGAGAGAGAGAGAGAGAGAGATAAAATCCATACACACTTTAAAAAATACCTTTTAAAAAAGAAATTGGCCTACAGTAGGTAGGTCCCTTTGACAAAAGAGACTTTTGGAGAATGAAAAGAGGTGGGGTCTGTACGGGGTGGAAGTGTGTGAGAGAGACTGGTAACGGTGTGGGTTGTAAAGATGATCCCGGGGTGACTCTTTTCCTGAGTTTGCTTTCAAAGAGAAACCAGGTGAAGAGCTTGAGAGCAGTGTCAGGCCAAGGGGACTCTGAAGAGATAAAGATTGCACTGTCGGCTCACAGAAATAGCCTGCTATTCAGCAGCCACTGGTGGTGTTTCCATCCCTACAATTTCTGTGGCAAGAAGACTTAAACTATGCAATTGTAGTTTAGCACAGGGGCCAATCTACGGTTCTACACGTGATCAGATACCTCAAATCTAAGAGTTTCTCAGACCCTGCTCCCTCTGGAAGCTCCTGGGGATCCTTTCTTATCTCTTCTTAGCTTTGGTTGGGCGAGCCCAGCCCTTAGCCATTTCTTGGCTTGCCATTGCCTCCCTCCATTTCTGCCTTCATCCTTACATAGTGTTCACCTTTTGTGTTCCCTCTGCCTTCACTTCCCTCTTTATGACACTTTTCCTCTTTATGATAGTGTCAGGATCCAGCCTATTCCACTATGACCTCTTCATTACTAATTCCTTCTGCATTGACCATATTTCCAAGTGAGGTCAATTGCAGTTTAACCTATAACACACAGAGTGGCAGCTTGAGGGAGATAAGGGGTAAAAACATTGGTAAAAGATGATGTTTTCAGCTCTTGAGAATTATCAGCTACATAGATGAAAATGGTGATGCAGTAAGAAAAAACGGGATAATGCGATAAGAAGACCTTGAGTAGAAACCAGAGGAGGGGTTCATTGTATCAATACTCAGGGGTGCGGGCTTAGAAAACTCATTTGCTATTATAGGAGAGACACTAGAATTCAGGGAAGAGTGGCCTGTATACTCATTAATATGAAGAGAATATTTCTTTTCTTAGTATATGTACAATTGAGTGCTGTAAATTAGTTTTTGGACAATTATGTCCAATTATGGACAACATATACGACATTTGAAGGAGAGTGCCCTCCATAGGCTCATATGTTTAATGTTTGGTCCTCAGTTAGTGAAACTGTTTGGGAAGCAGTAGGAGATGAGGCCTTGTTGGAGGATGTGTGTCACTGGGGGTAGATACTTCTCCTGCCTGCCTGCTGTACTGGTGATAACTGACTAACCTTCTGAAGATGTAACCAAGCCCTCCAGCTAAATGCTTTCTCCTAGAAATGACCTTGGTCA
Organism: Dicrostonyx torquatus; assembly: GCA_028555095.1. Classification (NCBI taxonomy): domain Eukaryota; kingdom Metazoa; phylum Chordata; class Mammalia; order Rodentia; family Cricetidae; genus Dicrostonyx; species Dicrostonyx torquatus. The sequence goes on from JAQHUG010000074.1 coordinate 5,746,484, forward strand.
TGGTGTCTCTTCATGGCAAGAGAGCAGCACCTAAGATGGGAGCCATGAATGTATCTACACTAGTGGTCTGGGGTTACAGCTCAGTAGAATACTTGCCTGGCTTGCATGCAGTGCTGGGTTCAATTACCAGTACCATATAACTGGGCACAGTGATGCACGCCTGCAGTCTCTGCACTAATAAGGTGGAGGCAAGAGGTTCCAGAGTTCAAGAAATGAACTCTGCATATACATACATATACATACATACATACATACACACATACTACATATATTCATTTTTGAGTACATCAACTGGTAACGTGTATCCATTTTAGTTTGTACACCATGTGATGTTCACTTGATGGCAAACCACTTAATGAATCATGTCTTAGTATGTACCTTTGTCTATAAGGAACATCTCAATGAAAAGGAAACTCCTTTTTTTCTTTCCTTCCTTCCTTTCTTCCTTCCTTCTTTCTTTCTTTCTTTCTTTCTTTCTTTCTTTCTTTCTTTCTTTCTTTCTTTCTTTTTCTTTCTCTGTTTTTGTTTTAGACAGGATCTCACTATGAAACCCAAAGTAGCCTTGGCTTTTCAATAATATTTCTGCTTTGGTCTCTGAGTGATATGTGCAGGTATGTACTATCATGACTGGACCAGAAAGAAAGGTTTAGAAATCAGTAAATCCATGTCATAATCATCACCAATACTGTTTTATGGCATTGTAGTTCTGGTAAGAGGAAGATAGCTGAGAGTACAGTATAGTGCTTGAGTTGCACACACACACACACACACACACACACACAGACACACAGACAAACATATATGTACATATATTTGTTGTACATTGACTAAGCTTATGAGTATACCTTTATACTGCGTATTTTATATATAATCTACTTGAATCCTCACACTATTTTTTTGAATGGCTGTCATTGTTAGAGTTTCTGTTGCTGTGATAAACACCATGACCCGAAGAACTTGGGGAGGAGGAAGGGGTTTATTTCAGCTGACACATTACAGTCTACTGCTGATGGAACCCAGGGTAATAAACTCAAATACGGTAGGAACCTGGAAGCAGGAGCTGACACAGAGGCCCAAGAGGAATCTGCTCACTAGCCTGCTTCTCATACCAGGGTCAGCCTTTTTTTTTTTTTTTTTTTTACCATCCAGAGCCATCTGTCCAGGGTGGCACCACCCACAATGGGCAGGGCCCTCCCAGAGTAATCATTCATCCAGACAACATCTCATAGATTTGTCTACAGGCCAATCTTTTGAGGCATTATTTTCAATTAAGATCCACTCTTTCCAAGTATGTCAAGGTTTGGGTCAAGCTGACAAAACCCAACCAGTCCAATGGTACTTCCTGGTCAAAGAGGCTCTTTTGTTATGTACTTATGTAGGCTAAGAGCCTGCGGTTGTGAACACATCTTTTTGTTTTCATTTTTTTTTTAAATGTAGTTAATACAAAATCAAGAATAGAATTTTAACATTTTAGCTAGGCTGCTCGAGGGGCTGAGAGAAGGGGATTCCAAGTTGGGACCTTTCTAACACCTGGTGAGGTCATGTGTCAAAAGAGACATATGAAAGAAGGCATAGCTCAGTGGTTAGGGCCTGGCCTGGCACATACAAGGCCCTGGCCTCCTTTCTAAGAGCTAAGAAACAAACAAATAAACAAAAAGTCCAATGAGCCTTGAGGAGTGTGGTCCAGCCATACAGTGAGTGTTGGGCAAGCAGGAAGTGCTGGGGGGGGATTTGCAACATAACATACACACACACACACACACACACACACGCACGCATGCACGCACGCATGCACACATGGGGGTGGGGTGGGGAAGGCGAGAGACATTTTTAAAAGGTCTTAAACATCAATAAAGCAAAACAAGAATGCAGTGATTAAAAGGGTTTAAAATAGCAAAGGTAACACGGTGAACAAAGACACTGAGTTGGTCACAGGAGCTTCACGGGCTGATCAAACACTGGGGCCTCTTTGTACTTTAACCTGGGCTTGTTGGCAAGAATCCCAGCCAGTGTGGACATTCTTCCAGCTTGTTGGTTTCTCAAACACAGATCAATTCATCTGTTGGTGGTGGTATTTACTATCCATATCAATATTTATATCAGAAGGGGGGACTACAAATTCAAAAATAGTACTGTTTATAATATTAAATTTTGGCCTGTGTTTTCAATGAGTCAACATTTGTGGTCTCTGATACCTGCTAGACCAAGGACGCCGTGCAGGTTTGTGGTGGAAGCCAATTATTTAGAAAAACAATAGCCAAAGTTTTGGTTTCAGCCTCTGATTCATTTGTAGATTGCCCCAGGAAGGCAGCTATCTCTCCTGGCTGAGGTGCGAATGCAGGAGTGGATGCTGAGAGACAAGGCAGAAAGAGAAGTTAGAATCAAAGAGACCAAAAGAGAGGGGACAGGGCGAAAAATAGGAACAAGAAGGCACATGGGAGAGTTTTAGAGAGAGGAGAGCAGAAGAAAAAGAGCAAGGAGCAGTTTGTAGAGAGAAGAGAGTTTAGGAAGCAGTGAGAGAGAAATGGTTTTAAGAGAACCTTAGAGAGCAGGAGGAATTTTAGAAAATTAGAATAAATACAGGCCCTCGCTGAAAAATAAGAGGAGCCTTTTTAAACTGTGATGGTGTAAAGGCTTGTTTCTTTCTGTGCGTCTCCGAATACACATTTGGGGAAAAGCTTCAGTTTCTATGTCGGGGCAACGGTCCCGGACAAACATTAAAACTAAAAAAAAAAAAAAAAAATCTTTTCTTAATTGTGCCTACCTTTGTCTTAAATTTACTCCTAAAAGTTAAGAATATAGATTCTGTGCTAAGTATTCTTGTTTGGTTAAAGCAATAAGTTAATTTTCCAAATGTTTGCATACTAGGATTGGAATGTATGCTAGCAACTCACACGAGGCTGTTTGAGGAAAATAACGTGTCAGATGTTGGTGGCAGTTGGCCAAGATTGCATTAATCTGAATGATATGGTGAGAATATTGTTTATTGTAGGTTTTGACCAGACCTGCCCCACAGGCAAACTCCCCCAGAGTTATGACATCATTATACTCACTGTGGAGTCAGGAAAATAATTATAGAGAGGACTTTTGCTCATAACATTGGTTTTATCTTCATAAACATTGAATTTTAAAGTGTTCGCAGAAAACAGATGAGTAAAAACCATGGTGATATCAAGGTGCTTAATCATCTGAAAACCCAGATCCTGAGTGTGGTGGCATGTGGCTCTGTCCTTTGGCTCTGTGGGCCCTCAGGCCCAGGTGCAATGCAGATTGGAATGTCCCACATTTCTCTTTCCTTCTTAATTGCTGTCACATTTCTGGTATTTCTTTCCAGCCGTGGTTAAGACGTAGGTATTGAATATTGGACGACATGTAAATATATTCAATACCTGCATAATTAATTATATAATCATTATCTTACAAAAATCCCTCTGATAACAGAAAAGACTGCATGGGTTCATCAGCCGTGAAATTACACACATACATACATATACACTCAATATATGATGTTTTATATGATGAATTAATTTTGTCTCCCAGTTTGTCTTAAAAAGTTTTGGAGTCCTTCTAGAAAATTCAAATCCTAGAATCATAAAATCACGAAGAATAAAGCAGGAATGGTTTTGCATTCTATCTAAGGGCTGAAAACTTTGGCATAATGTTGGTAAAAGTTCCCATTTATAATTCAGTTTCTGTGGATTAAATACCGTAAAATAAGTTGAAGAGAGTTCCTTTCAGTTTTAGATATTTTCGATGGAAGGTTTCAGACAACTTTACTTTGCTTGACTACTTAATATTTTGATTACATGTTGTATATTATTTTGATAGTGATATTTTAGATTTTAATTGTCCAAGCTAGCAACACTTTCTTAGTGTTATTCTGCAGGATCATGGCTTCCCAGAGTTCACTGCGTTGTTCATTACCTTGCACTCACTTAGATGCTAATGTTTTCATCTTGATTTCCCTTCTAAAGGTGGGAGGGTTCAATTGCAGTAGGAAAATTTTATGAAGCATGACGGTTCTGGCCTTGAGGGAATCTTGTTCCTTGATAAATAGAGGGCTTACTGACAACCTTTCTTGTGATGAGTTGAGAGCTCAGATGGATAGCAAGTCCTCAAGTTGGTTCAAAAACAAAAATTTGGAAACTGCAACTTGACACATCATCACATTTTTAAATTCAGGAATATGTCAAAGGAAATAAGAGCTTACTTCACTGACTCAAACACAGTATTAAACTCAGATCATCCTCTTCCTTTATCTTCTCTTATCCCAAATTTGCAAATGATAGGCAATGGAATACTGAAATAGAACGCATCTAAATGTCTTCATTTTCTGGAATGAAGGTCATTAGAGCAGATCATTTGCCTTCCAGATGAGAGAAGTCAGGTAATAGACAGTGGGGCTTTGGATCACAGCACCCACGGGTTTCTACTTTTTGCTAAACTTGAGAATTATGTTTATTTGTTTTTTCCTGGTAAACATTTAGACTTTTGGCATGAAAAAAAAATCCACCTAATTTAGTTTCAAGACCTCCATGTTAAGTAAAATGTTCAGTTTGAGAAAAAGAATAACCATGTTTGGGATAGCTCGAATGAAGAATTGTACTGTAAGTTTCTACAGGACAGTCAAAGGCATCGTAGAAGGGGCAACAAAGAAATGCTGAAATCAGAAGAAATAGTCTTTCCCAGGGGTGAGCTCAGTTGTTGGATAGTTAGTTATCCAATATCAAGTACTCAGTCCCGAGATCATGTACATACAAGCAACATTAAGTTTACTCAGCAGGTTATGTTTATAGAATTTTACATATATATTATATAACACTGTCAATTAAAGAAAAAACATAAATTTAAGAGGGAAGGGACATGGAGTTGATTGGAGGAAGGAAAAGGAAGCAGGGAAATTATATAATTTTATTTTAATTAAAAAACATTTAAAAATTCAAAGAAGTGAAGCTAGGAAGAATTACATTTTCTATGACATGATGACGAATCCCACTCAGGCATAAGTCGCAAGGCTGCTACAGGTGGGACAGAGACTTATTAAGGATTTTTCCCCTCAATTTTGTCTCAAATTGTAAATAAATTTGCCTTTTCTTTTTAAATATGTTATAATATTTCCTCATAATGGAAGTGAACATCTGGCTTAGAGTCAGCCCCTACCCCAAGGACAGTTTTGAAACAGCAGGAAGAACTCAGTATTCACACGCTGCCTGCTGGGTGGCATTCTTTAAAAATCAGATGACTTTCAGCTAGGAGTTAACGAAAAGGAAAAAGAAATCGTTTTCTTCTGTAACGTTGCCTGGAATCAGGAAAACAATGGCCTGAAAATGGGTCCTGGAGACAGTAATTGGCAGTATTGAACTCAGTCCAGTCAAGGAAAACTGCCTGTATTGGCCAGGGTTCTCTAGAGTAACTAAACTTACTGAATGAATCTCTCTGTCTCTCTCTGAAAGGGATTTACTGGAATGACTTACAGACTGTGGTCCAGCTAATTCGACAACACCTGGCTAGTCAGAAGTTCTCAGTGCACGAGGCTGATGTCTCAGCTGGTCTTCAGTACACACTGGGATCCTGAAGAAGTAGACTCTAAGGCTGGTGAGGAGACAGGCTTCCTAGCGAGGTGAGGACAAGCGGGCAAAGAGTAGCAGCGTTCTTTTTCCATGTCCTTAGACTTAGACTTCCAGCAGAAGGCATGGCTCAGATTAGATCTGGTTTAAAGATCCGGAGCAAAGGTGCGTCTTCCTCCCTCAAATATTGGCTTAGAAGTGGGTCTCTCCATTTTGAATTAAGCAGAAATCCCTCACAAGTATACCTTCTACTTTTGGATTTTAGTTAATTCCAGATGTAGTCAACTTGATAATCAAGAATAACCATTGCACTGCTACTGGCATTCTTAGGAATAGTTTGGCCATTCCTTTCATGCTTGGCAAGGGTTTATCCTACATTTTTTCATGTAATTAACTTCATGGCAATATCTTGTAGCCTTTTAAATAACTCAATTTTAGTTCTCTATGCCTAAATTTACATGTTATTTAACCATAATGTCTAATTAAGGTGTCTGTGAACACCGTTAGGATAATTTTTCATCTCTGTCTTCTTCTTCTTCTTCTTCTTCTTCTTCTTCTTCTTCTTCTTCTTCTTCTTCTTCTTCTTCTTCTTCTTCTTCTTCTTCTTCTTCTCTTCCTCCTCCTCCTCCTCCTCCTCCTCCTCCTCCTCTCCTCCTCTGCCCCCTCCTATTCCTCCTTCTCTCTTCTGATGGCTATGGTTGCTCATATTAAGGTGACCTTTTCATTTCATTTACTGGAAGTTTTCTGTGTAAATTCCTAGCTCATTTCATGAAGGAATCATACTTTCAAAGTGCAAATCCAGAGTTAAGCATTGCTTAGGGTTATTAATTTAGAAAGTGATCAATAGGTCTGTGGTGGAGAAAAAACTGTGGGAAGCTGGCAAATGATGAATTTAGGTGAAATTACAAAATCTTTCTTATTTGTCTGTATGCCTGCTTGCGTATGTGTGCTTATATTTGCATGTTGTCTACATGGTACCAAGCTGACTTATAATTATAAATTATGAGCATTCATACATGAACAAGGAAGCAAATACTTATCAATGTTCATGTGACTTGTAAAAATCTTCAGTAGATAACTTGTTTAACAAGTTTGCTCTAATCACAAGCTGCTGATTATAATGTACCTATGTATTAACCTGATAGAGATCTCGCTTAGATGACTGCTTCACATCCATGTGTGAAAGCATGTTTACAGAATAACTGGCTACTTTTGTTTAGTATCTCCAAATTTTCATGATTAATTTGGACAAATGTTGAGAATGAGTAAATTAGGTGATAAATCTATCTATCTATCTATCTTGTTTTTTAAAAATTTTTATTTATTTATTATGTGTATAATATTCTGTCTACATGTATGCCTGCCAGAAGAGGGCACCAGACCTCATTACAGACAGTTGTGAGCCACCATGTGGTTGCTGGGAATTGAACTCAGGACCTTTGGAAGAGCAGGCAATGCTCTTAACCTCTGAGCCATCTCATCTTGTTTTTTTGAGACAGGATTTCTCTGTGTAGCTGTCCTGGACCTCACTTTGTAGACCAGGCTGGCCTTGAACTCACAGAGATCGCCTGCTTCCACCTCTTAAGTGTTGGGATTAAAGGCGTGCACCACCAGTGTGCAGCAAATAAAAAAAACTATATATGCATTTATAAGTGACTTCTTCATGACTTCAAAAATTTCTTTCAGTAATTTGAAATCTTAAGGTTATGTTATACTAAACTGAACCATTGGTTAGATGTCTACTCAATTCTTTGTGCATTTGTATGAATGGTATATGTGTGGGTACATGTTTATGTGTGTGTGAACATGAGTGTATGGGTGCTTGAAAATGTGTACTTGTGTGCATGGATTTCAGAATTTCAAGTTTCATGTCTTTTTTTCAACCATTCTGCCTCATTTTTAAGATAAAGTCTTTTTGAGAACCTAGAGCTCAGTAATTCAACTAGAAAGACTGGTCAGAAGCCCCAGGGATCCTCCTGTCTCTGCCTTCTCAGTACTGGGATTACAGACTTGTATCACTGCCTTGCCCATTTACATAGGGGCTAGGGATTCAAACTCTGGAACTCGTGATTGTGTAGCGAGCATCTTATTGACTGATCCACCTTCCCAGCCCGTAGGTTGTTTCTAAGTTAGTTAAAATACTTAATAAACACATGTCTAAAGTCTTTGGCATTTTTCTTTGCATATAAAATAAAATGAAAATGAGAAGTTTATTTGGAGCTATTTCCACATGCCGACGTTTTTAATGAGCCAGGTGCAGTGAGTGTGCCTGTAGTTACAGTGAGGCAGGAGGAACTCTGGGAAGTACAGGACGCATCCAGCTTTAAAACTATCATGTGAACAAGTACTTATTTAACAAACATCCTTAGTCCTCAGACACTGCTTCACACTGCTACCTGCAGTGTAAGGACTTAGATTGTCCTCTAGGAACCTCACTCAGGTAAAGTCCCTGACTCTGTGGCAAAAAGAACTTCAGAAGGAGCCAGCATGCAAGAGAGTTGGAGTTTATTAGAAGGAGACTCTAAGAAACTGTTTAATCACAGGGGTTGAGAGAAAGAGAGGCACTCTGGCCGGGCGGTGGTGGCGCACGCCTTTAATCCCAGCACTTGGGAGGCAGAGACAGGCGGATCTCTGTGAGTTTGAGACCAGCCTGGTCTACAAGAGCTAGTTCCAGGACAGGCTCCAAAGCCACAGAGAAACCCTGTCTCGAAAAAC
>JAQHUG010000074.1:5754875-5777448 GCA_028555095.1 Dicrostonyx torquatus
CTCCAAAGCCACAGAGAAACCCTGTCTCGAAAAACCAAAAAAAAAAAAAAAAAAAAAAAGAAAAAAAAAAAGAAAGAAAGAAAGAGAGGTGCCTCTCGGAAAAGTGTAAGGAGGTCCTGGGGAATATGGCTGTGGGTTTCCCAAAGGACGGAGAGAGGAGCCTGGAAAAAGGCCAGACAGTAGCTGGAAGGACTGTTTCTGAGGTTACATCTCTAAGGGTTGCTAAGGAACCTTTCTTGTTTTTCTTTTCTTCTTCTTCTTTTTTTTTTTTTTTTGTAAATGAGATCATAGAATGGTTCCTGATATGAATCAGATATGATTACAGCGTGTGAGGTAAGACCATAGCTCATAAGCAGGACAGGGGAAGGTCAGATGTTTTTACTGAAAACAAAAGTTTATTCTCTTGTTGGTGAGATTCCCAGGAACTATCTGAGAGAGGAGTGAGATATCTATCTACAACAGGATTGCTGTCTCTGTTTAGCAACCCTCAAGGTAGTACTGTCAACTGTGCTATAATTCGTGATTCTCAGCTCCTTCGGCCAGATTTCATTTCTCTTCCCATTTCCCTTTAATTTTTTCTGCCTGTTTAGTCTGCCTCACAGACATCTGCTAAGTACTAGTGAAAACCGCAACTAGGAAGCAGGCAACTTGGCTTGTGAGGAAGATGACATATGCATGCTTAAGAGGGAAGTTATCATGTATGAAAATGTCTTGAGGGAACATGAAAGTAAACTGTCACGGGAATGGGAGCCCACATCCCAGCACACAGGAGGCTGAGGCAGAAGGACTGTGAATTTGAGACCAGCTTTGCCTGTATAGCAAATCTCTCCCTCAACATGCATGTGCACACACTTGGATCATGCATGCATGCACACATGTGCATGTGTGTGCTTGCTTGCACACACACACTCAAGGAGAGGATATTCTTTTGTGTCCTAAAAGTGATTATGATTCCTAAATGGGAAAAACCAAGAATCAGGACAAGTTATGGAGGCCTTGAGAGAATTGTTAATGGGCTTGGAAAGGAGTAGGCAAAAAAAAAAATGCTAGGACATTTTTGTTCTACAGGATAATTCTCATTTTTTTGTTTTTTTTTTTTGAGACAGGGTTTCTCTGTATCATTCCCAAATTTAATGGTGAGCAGAGTCTACACTTTAATTCGATAATGAGTATTGGCAATACTGATATAAACAGAATTAGATACAGTCATGGGAAAATGGTCCAAATCTTTTTGTCGCAGAAGCTAGTGTGAATGCTGACGTTTTCTGAAAAGTATCTATTACAGAAGAAAAGGGGACACTTGTAACAAGACACTATACTATGGGTATGTGTCCACCAGTCAAATGTGCTGGCTAGATTTAGGAAATGACTAATGCATGCACATATTCTCTCTGTGTAAAGTTGATGATAACACTTAAATAATATTTATTGCAGTCTTATTTCTGTGTATGTCTATAAATTAAGAAGAAAATTTTGTCTGTGCTCACAAAACTTAGTGAAAGTTGGATTTACATGTCTGGTCTTTTGGGTTTACTCCTATTACTGTAAGTATTTGTGACATGGATAGCGTCCTTTCGTTCAGAAGCAAGGTAAAGTGATAACCGTGTTACTGTCCACATATAACTGTGTTTGTAGTGTGATGGACCATTTATTTTCCTCAGCTGGAATCTGGTATAACATTAAAGGAACATGGCAAATCAAATAGACAGCAATGAATGAAAGGTTAGGATCAATCTTTTTTTATTTTATTTATTTGTTTATTTATTAGGTACACAGTGTTCAGCCTCCATACCTGCAGGCCAGAAGAGGACACCAGATCTCATTACAGATGGTTGTGATCCACCATGTGGTTGCTGGGAATTGAACTCAGGACCTCTGGAAGAGCAGCCAGTGCTCTTAATCTCTGAGCCATCTCCCCAGCCCAGGATCAATCTTTTTTGTTTGTTTGTTTTTGTTTGTTTGTTTTTTTTCGAGACAGGGTTTCTCTGTGGCTTTGGGGGGGTTTAATCTTTTTTATACATACAATTAATTATACCATAGAATGTTAGAGCTGAGAAGTCAAGTTGGCAGGAAGAAAGAAACAGGATTGGAAGAAAGTGACTTCAGATATGAACATAAGCAAGCAAATGCTTTGCAAAGTGTAGCTAGGTGTAGTTACAAGGGGAAGATATATTGTTAGGGAGAGAGAACACACATATGTTTGGCTGCCGAGGATGCCCTCTTCTGCTATTGTCTTCTTTAGGCTACCTTATGTTTTTGATGATTGTAACATGAGGTACCTCACTCTGATATGTGTTGCACAAAAGTAATTACATCAGGTGCTCAGGACCTAGAAAGAAGAAAATGGAGAACAGAATCCTGATGGCTAAAATACTGCGACCCAGAGACTTCTTCCTTAACGACCTTAATGACAACTAATTTTTTTTTTGTCCTGAAGATCCTTTTCTTTTACCCATCCTCATCTTCATCAGATATTAAGAATGAGCCTTTCCAGTTCCATGGGACACTAAACATTGGCTTCTCTGTACATCCAGTGTGGTGCTTGCCCAACAGGATGAACTGAGGAGCTGAAGTTCTCAGACAATCCTTTGTGTTGAATGAAGCTGCTGCAGATTGGTCCTGAGTAAGAGCATCTTGACTGTGGAGAAGTGGAAGCCCAATTTACCTTGATCTGTCTTAGTTCCCCTCCAATAGGAATTTACTTTCGAACCTCTGTGTGTGACCTAACATCCTTGTGGCTGTAAAGTGAAGCTCTCAGAGCGTGTCTCAATCCTCAGTGGACCTCTAACCTCCTCCAACCCTAAAGGTAGTTATACCAGAGAATCTCTGAGTCCTGTAGAAAAGATTTCCATTCTTTGCTGTAGCTGATGACCTGAGCTTCCACCAAGGCTTTTGAAGAATATCTTGATGTATGATCTCTGGTTACAGGAACATAGAAAAGATATGTTTTCTTATCTTAAAAACAAAAATTTAAACTACTGTCCCATGATTATATTTCCAAGATCAACTTCAACCAAATGTTGCAACCTGATCCTGGAGAGCTGGTATATAGGAGTTAATCTTACCCACTGTTCAACTTACCCCATTCTCCATCAAAGACCAGGGGCCATTTATTCAATCAAATTGATTCATAATAGCATCACAAGGATCTGAGTGATCAGAGAAACTGAAAACAAAATGTACCAAAAGCTAAAATATACCAATAGTGTGACCCTATTGCTAGAAATTTCCACATCATATCAATTCATTTTATTTTATTTTTTGGTTTTTCGAGACAGGGTTTCTCTGTAGCTTTGGAGCCTGTCCTGGAACTAGCTCTTGTAGACCAGGCTGGTCTCGAACTCACAGAGATCCGTCTGCCTCTGCCTCCCTAGTGCTGGGATTAAAGGCGTGCGCCACTACCGCCTGGCTTCAATTCATTTTATGCACAAATTCAGAATATTGTTAAGAAGTGACTTGTGTTTTAGATTTAAATAACATTAAATTTTGTGTTTAAAACTTGGAAATTGTGATTAATCTATGTAAATATTTCAAAATCTGAAATATATAGAACATCAAACATTTCTGATGTTAAGTATTTTAGATAAGGGATGCTCAACTGATATTATATCTGAAGCATGGATTTATTATTATTATTATTTTTTGGTGGTAAAATGTAGAATACTGGGCTTGTGTTCAGCCTAAATGTATTAGTTCACCAAGTCACTTAACTCTCTTGAACTTTCCTTTACTTGCTGATGAAATGATCAGGGTAGACTTGATATTATCTATGGTTCTACCTCTGATTAATACAATGGTTTCTTAGAAAAAAAAAAAACCTTTGAGAATCTTGTTAGGTACAAAGTGGTCTTTGTGTTGCAATATCTTGATGGTTCCTGCCCCCTTCCCATGTGAGTTTACTAGGTGTGTTACACAGGTCACATTGCCCTGTCACTTTAGATTGCCTGCACTTCTCTGTGCAGCTGGTATGGCCATTTTCATATCTCATCACCTCTGTTATTCACAGTTATCCAGTGATGAAAATTGGGCTGATATTATCTCTATTTCATTAAATCAAGAATTAAGTTTACAGAGCTCTAGCAGAAATCTGACATCTGCTTGTGTTGTCTCTGGGTTGAGTGAGTTGACATGCCTGGATGATCTGCCGTCATAACTGTCTTATCTGAGAATTTTAAGTGTGGTATATTTTTAACAATAAGGAACTGATTCTTGATGCTAAGAAATATGTTTTTATGTAGGCAGGCAGGACTTGGACTTCTGATTCTCCTGCCTCTTCCCTGCCTCTACTCCCGAGTGCTGGGATGATAGGTGCATGGTGCTACCCTAGTGTGAAGACTGTTTTTAGTTGAAGGCAGCCATCAGGAATGCTCTGGTGTACAACCAGCATCTTCCATCCAGTGGAGGTTGGAGGCTCCCCAGACTCAGTTCTTACCTCTATGCTCCAGGATCTACACACAAGAATGCCCTTGCTGTTGTCTCTTAGGGATCTAGGGATTTTTTTTGGTTACTACTTCTTGCAATGTCTGTTCTCTCTTGTCTTTCTGTCAAAGTTTTATCTGTTTATCTGTTCTTTAAGCTCAAATTACCACAGATATAGGTGCCTTTATCTTTGTTTACTGTAACGCTGGTGTGGGAGGTCCTTCTGTCTATGTGTTGCTTTTATTGGTTAATGAATAAAGAAACTGCCTTGGCCTCATAGGATGGAACTTAGGTAGGCAGGGAAAACTGGACTGAATGCTGGGAGAAGGAAGGTGGAGAGGGATACACCATGGGGCCACCGCCAGAGTCAGACATGCCGAAACTTTGCCAGTAAGCCATTGCCATGTGGTGATATACAGATGAATGGAGATGAGTTAAATTAAGATGTAAGAATTAGCCAGTAAGAAGCTAGAGCTAATGGGCCAAGCAGTGATTTAATTAATATGGTTTCTGTGTGATTATTTCAGGTCTAAGCTAGCCAGGCAGCCAGGACCAACAAGCAATGGCCTCCATCCAACACAACCCTTCCTTTTTTCCTTTCTTCCTTGTAGTACAAGTCACTGCTCATGCAATGCTCTGCTGCAGCCTTCACAGTCTCCATCAGGGCACACCCATTCTTTCTTTCTAACCTGTAAGTAAGCTTCCTAGCAGGAGATCAGCACTTCCACTGGATGGAAGATGCTGGTTGTACACCAGAGCATTCCTGATGGCTGCCTTCAACTAAAAACACAGTCTTCACTTTTTTCTTGCCAGTGCTGGGAATTGCTCCTGTATTCTTAATATATGCTGGCAAACCTCTGACCATGAGCTGCATTTCAGGGGGGCATCTGGTCACTCTGGTAGTCTGAGAGAGCATAGATCATGATATACCCGCTGAAAATATGTGTTAATTAAATTAGCTTTATTGAAGATGATTAAGTTAACATTTTAGTAAACATTTTAGTCTTGCTTCCAGTGTAATTTGTTGCAGTCATTTTTCCCGTTCCTTATTAGTACTCAATGTTTTACTTTTTAAAATTGAAAAAACTCATACAAATATATAAGGACAATGAAAGCCTTTATTCCTCCACAGAACTATGTGAAGTGCTGATCTCCTGCTTCAGCACCTGGGATGATTTAATAGTGACTTATTTCATTTTTTGAACACGCTCATTTCCAGGATTCTTTAAACATGCTTATTTTCAGGATTTCAAGTATAAGTAGGCATTCCAGGTTCATCTTTTTGTTGCCTTCATGGCCTAGAAGTCAACATTTCCACAAGTAGCCCTGGTTCCACATAGGGGAGAAAAGTACTTAGAAGCCAAGCTTGGTGCTCTCACTGTGTTCACTGATATTATTGTTTCCAGGCCCTTTCAATGGCTAAGACAGGAGCTAATCACAATGATACCCCCCTCTGTCTGTTTCAATAATAGAAATCAGCAGTTAATGTTGATATCCCGACTTTAGCCCCAAACCAGTAGGTCAGTCTAGTTCTCACCCTCTTCAAGTACCCTCTTGGACAGTGAGTGTACCAGCAGGTGACGTATAACATAGTCGTACTTACCTGATTCACAGATTCACTTCTATAAGGCTCTAACCGACCATTCTGATTGTCTCTTTTTCTCTCCCAGACTTATGGATTGTTTTACCCATTGTGTTTGGGCTCTGCAGGCCACACCAGGCCACTGCTTTGCTTGGACACTCTGATCAAGTGCCACTTGGACACTCTGCTCTTCCAGGTGTGCTCTGACAAAGCACACTGAGAAGGATGCTTCCTGAATCACCTTTGGACTCTAACGGCTGCCTGTGTGCATGCACAGAGCCTTGCCTCATAAGGGATGCATAATCTGACTCTCTGTTACTTCCCCTACTTAGTCATAGCCTTGTTTAGATTGTAATTTCCTATGATGTCCTTCCGCCTTGCTGGCCCTTCTCCCTTAGAGGAGCCCCACCATGTCACTAAGGATCTTCTCCAGGCTGGTGTTATTTGTCGATGCTCCTTGGGAGGAAAGGGAGGCAAGTAAATGGGAGGGGAGACGAGGCAAGTAAACCGGATGTACTTTCCTTAAGAGCAGAGTTCTCAACCTGTGGGTCAAGGTGGATCAACCTTTGGCAAACCCTTATTGCCAAAGAAACTTAAATGATGATTCTTAATGGTAGCAAAATTAGAGTTATGAAGAAGCAACAAAAATAATGTTATGGTTGGGAGTCACCACAACACAAGGAACTGTATTAAAGGGTTGCAGCATTAGGAAGGTTGAGAACCATGGCTTTAGAGTTCATAGTGTTTCCACAGGGAGACACAGTTCAAAGAAGTAAATTTGCCCCTATATGTTATGGTAAAAAAATTTGGGCTGGAAAAATTTGTAGTTATTAAGAAAAGTAGGCTGGGGATATAACTCAGTTGGTAGAGTGTTTGCCTAGCATAAGACTTGGGTTTGAGATCCACCATGAACATGAGAGGTAGCATAGGCCTAATTAGCACTTTGGAGGTGGAGGCAGGGGGATCAGAATTCAACAGTGATTTTCAGCTACATCCATAGTGAGCTTGAGGCCAATCTGGCCTATATGAGGACATGTCTTAAACAACAACAACAACAAAAAAAAAAACCCTAACAAACCCTGAAAAAGGTGAAATCAGCTGTCCTTTCCATTGCAGATTTAAATTCTTAATTCTCTCCCAAGTGTTTTCATATTTTATATTCTTAGCAACAGAAAGTCTGGATGGCTTCTCAACTTTGCTAATTACCTTGTTTCTAGATGAGACAATTGAATAGGGGAGTCCTGTGCTTGCCAAGTGACTTTCCACACAACTGGGTCAGAAACAGAAAGAACATATTTCAGACCCTCTGACCACTATTCATGGTCAATATTGAAAACCTTGTTTTTATCATTTGAAACTATTTGAAATTCAAAGTACATTTCTTAAAAAAGTATTCATCTTGCACATTGTACCTTATGTTTTGAGCTGGTAGCCTTTTTCATTACCACATTTTGGGAGCCAATCAGAATCTAGTAGATCTGTGGTAATTATAATTTATTAATGTAGAAGAACTAGAAATTAGCCCTAATTATCTGTCAACTTGCAATTTTATGAGTATTCTCTTTAATTTTATACTTATATTGTATGAACTACACTTAGGTTTTCAAGCAGCTTATTATTTATTATTTTATGGGGTTTGATTGATAAGAACATGCATAGACATCCTTGACTGTCAAATTATACTAAAAAATATACAATGTAACGTTTGTATCATTGAAAATCTATTCATTGCATTCGTCCCCCAGCCCAAGGCCTCAGCACACCACTGTGTCTACAAAGTCAGTTGTGGGTATGCTGGAAAGAAAAGAAAACATCTTATTGGATGGAGGCCAGCCTTTGAAAGCATCCATTCATGTGCAAGGGCCACTTGCTAGTCACCAAAACAAAAGGGAGAAACAGACAACACTCCAATAAATGAAGACTCCAATAACCAGCTTGAAGAGCCTCATCAGCTGGGCCATGTATGAGCCCTTTGTGCTATCAACTTCCTTTAGGCCCGTAGGTGAGAAGTTCGCTTTTTGAGCATCATTCTGTAAATTAACACCAACAAATGGATAGAGATTTATTTATCAATTGGAAAGACTCTGCTCTCAAAGATCGGTTAGTTCAGGGCCTTTCGAGGCAGGGCTTTTTGTGTGCCGTGTATGCGAGCGCTCACCCGGGATCTGTTGATCTGAATTGCTTCCAGTCATGAAGAAATTATTCTCCACATTAGTTTCAGTGCTTGGCACACTTATGCAGAAAACTTCCTCCTGGCAGCTGCCCTGGCACAGCTGCCTGATGCCCCTGCTCCCTGCTGTGAGACAGTGTATAACCCCGCCTTCTTTCGCAGGACAGTCCTTCAGCCACTCTCACCTAGGCCCCCACCTTCCTGGAATTTTCCCTCCTCCCCCATACTCCCTCCTGCTCTCTCTCTCTCTCTCTCTCTCTCTCTCTCTCTCTCTCTCTCACACACACACACACACACACACACACACACACATACACACACACACGGAGAGGAGGGAAACACCCAAATTTCTTATGAGTAATACTTTCTTTTTCCTTCCACCTCCTTACCCCTCTGTTAGCTGTGTATCTGTTTTTGAACTTGCTGTTCTTTGGAGCGTAAAGCACACCCACCTTGAGAGGCATGAACCGCGCTTCGAATTCTTTTTTAGCCGTCTGACAGCCAAGCCGGTTTCACTTTATTTCTCTATTTCTGGATCGTTTCATCCACCGGATACAACCTTTGTCCCCCAAACACCACATTCCCTTTACACAAACTTGTTGACCTCACACCCAAGTCAGCTTTTCTTGAACCTTCATCTGAACAAATAAACATTCCTTGTGATCTGCGGATATCCCGAGCGGCGTCAGGAAGGGCCCGCAAGAACCGTGCTGGCTCAGCTAGCCCACCAACATGAGACTGATTTGGTTTCCTCTTTCTCCTCTGATTTTAAGAAATGAGGCAAAAAGCCAGTTCCTGTTAATTTCTTAGACAATGCAAGGGGCTCTAGACTCCGTTCCAGGAAGCTGATTCCTTGGAGGTAACAAAAAAGTGGCACCTGACATCAGGAAGGAGACTAGGAACCCCATCCTGGAGGTGGGCTCCAGGGAGGGAGCAGGCACCCCTGAGGCTGGGATGGCAGACCCAGAGGTAGTCACCTAGGCTCAGCCTGCGCCCCTGCGTGGACACGCTTGGGAGCTCAGCCTAGGGGGAGTGTGACACCACGTGCTACAGAGGCGGGGACAGCACCCTCCCTCCCCCTCTTATCTCTAAAGGGTGCGGGCCGGATCCCAGAGCTTTCCAGAGATAGAGGGTGGGGGGATACGGAGAGAGGAGAAAGGAGAGAGGGGAAAGGGGAGAGAGGAGAGAGAGAGAGAGAGAGAGAGAGAGAGAGAGAGAGAGAGAGAGGCTACCGTCTCCTTTGCATCAGCTTGCCAAGTCTACAGCGAGTAGAGAGAGGGTCCTGCTTAGACTGGGGAACCTCGGAACCTGGGGATCTTGAAGCCGTGTTTCTCTGCAGCTCCCTGGGGGGAGGGTAACAGTCCCTACCCTTCCACGTCTGCAGCGGGAAAATAAAACCTCAAGACAGGAAGAGGAGTTGGGGTTGCACCGTCAGAGAGGATTTAGTTCCCCGAAGTGTGGCGCGCTTGGGGCTTTATATCCGGGACAAGCGAGTGTCACCACACTGTAAATTCTGGGGCTTCAGCAAACTCAGCTCCGGTCAGCTGGCCCCGCGCCCAGCTTGGAGTTCGAGACTCTGACCACGCTGTGCTCTGGGGCCCGCAGGAGGCTGACCCGGTGGCCTTTATCTCTGTCCCCCTTTGTTCCTTTTATCTCAGGTTCCGCACGAGGCCTGGAGGGGCCACGCTGCCTATCATCGCCTCCTGACTGTGCTAACTCTTCAATGCCCTGAAGGTCTGGTGCTGCACAGGACTGCGGGCACCGAGTGTCTAGCTAACTGGGCCAGGCAGTGACGCGGGACAGTGGCCCTCCCACCCCAAGGGCACTGACACCAGGGCACCCGCGCGGGTCCCTGCGTCCGACAGCTCCGGTGCTGTAGACTTCACACGCTCCACTCTCGACGATGACTCCTTGCCGGGCAGTGGCTGGGCTGCTGCTGCTGGCGGCCACCGGCCTGGGACACCCGGAGGAGGAACCAGAGCTCGCCTTCAGTGAGGACGTGTTGAGCGTGTTCGGCGCCAACCGGAGCCTGTCCGCTGAGCAGCTGGGGCGCCTGCTGGAGCGACTGGGAGCTGCACCCCACCAGGGAGCTCTAGATCTAGGGCAGCTGCACTTCAACCAGGTAAGGGGCAGCCCCGTGGTCCATGGTTTCCACAAATTTCCATCCGCAGAGCAGCCTTTTCTAGAAGGGAGAAGAGCCAGAGAGAGGATTTCGCCGAGTTTTTAAAGTTTGAGGTGGTGACTGATGAGTGTCATTTGTTTCTCACAGGTTCGTTCACTGGGGCTCAGGAACTACTTTTAGGGATCTGGCAGCCAGAATGATAAGCTGGGCCACCAGAGGCTTGTTGGGGTAGGGAAAAGTCGATAGAAAGGTTTCTGAAATAGTTGAGCGAGGGAAGCCACTCCGAGACATGTGTCTTAGAAAAGAATATTTTTCAGTCTTGCCTAAAGAGAGCCATTGACTTAACTTACCCAGTCAGCAGAAGGAACCTGTCACAGGCGGTCCTTATCAGTTTCAGGATGAGTGACCACTCCCACTTAAAAAGCGCTCTTGTGTGTATTGCATAAGGCTCTGCCTAACAGCTGGAAGGGCACACTGGTGGGGAAACTGAGGACACTTTAAACCCAGATCACAGAATGATTGGTGATTCAGTTGGTGGCAGGCTGGGATTGGAGTTAATTTCTAGTCGCTGTCCTGTCATCTAAAGTATTTAATTCTAGAATTAATTCAAAATAATAAAACACGTTTCTCAGGCTTGAACTTTAGAGAGTAATTAGAAATCATACTTGTCACAGAACTGAGGCTATGGCTTGGTGATGGCGGCCCAGAATTCTGAGTTCTAATCCCCAGTACTGTAAGCCAAGACAGGGGGCAGTTAAATCAATGCTTCATTCCCCCCCCACCCCCAGTTTCTGCTTGTCCACTCATGTTAAATAGCAGATGAAACAGTTCATAGATCTTTTATCATTTTGGGGCAGTGGTAGTTGGCCAGAAAGGCATCTATGGCTAAGATATTTTGGGAAATTCTACATTCTATAAACTCTGCTTTGGAAACATGACATTTTCCAATGAATCTTTGATCTTTGATTATAATTAAGGAAACTTTACTCAGATAAATTCCCTGATGTTCATCAGCACTATAGTTGCCTTCTCCCTTCTTTCCTTCCGTCCCTCCCTCACCCCCATTCCCTCTTTTCCCCCTCCCCTCCCCCCTCCTCTCCTCCTTGGGATTAGAGTTAGACATAGTGTGTCTTGTATGCATGCCAAGTGCTCCACTACTAACTATAGCCCCAGCCCTGTGATTTGGCTTCTGTTAGTAATGCCTTTCAGCAGTTAAAATGTATATAATTTAAGACGCCAGATTTTCTGATGCTGTGAAGTGGTCTTTCTTTGACTTAGAAGAGCTTTGTGATGCCCTTATGAAGAGTTTTTAAATGTGAGCAGTCTCTAGTTCCATTTCTTGCATATTTTTAAATTTGATTCATTGTTTGAAAGATTACATGTAAAAAGAAATGCCCACTTATTTTAACTGTTGCCCCTCCCCTTTTTTGATTTTTTTTTTTTTTTTTATTTTGTGGCAGGGTTTCTCTGTGTAATATCCTGGCTGTCCTGGAACTCACTCTGTAAAACCACAGTAGCCTTGAATTTACAGAGATCTGACTGCTTCTGTTTCCCAAGTGCTGGGATTAAAGGCATATACCAACACCACCCATGTATTGTCTTCTTTTTAGAAAAAAAAAGTTTAGCTGACTAGTTTCTAGGTAGGTGTGGTCATTTGCTTGGAATGAAGTTTAGGGACAGGACTTGAACTGTATCTGTACGTCACATACTGTGCTGACTTAAGGGATAGCCTTATCTGGCAGTGTCTGGAGGTGACTTTTAAAGGGGCCAAAGACCCCAAGCTACCCTTGCAAAGATAATAGAGGGTATGCCTAAACAATGTAGGAAACTTGGTTTAATCTACTAGCAATACAATTCTCAGTTTATAAGATGGTAGGGTGTCTCAATAGGTAAATTATATGTTGATAGCTTTAGGCTCTTTCTCGAGTTTGCATGTGTACTTTCATTATGAGCATCAAAAAGAGGCAGGAAGAAGCCAGTAATTAGCCTGGAAACAGAGAAGCCAAGAAAAACTCCCGCACTAATCAGGCTTAACAAACATCTATTTGCAGTTCTGTGATGTCTCAATGAAAACAGCAATCACTGGTGGAATGATGACAATGGTAATCTAGAAGAATCCATTAATTCACTGGCAATTGATAGATAGGCTCGCCAAGGCACTCAGATGCGCCCCAGCATCAAACCATCAAATTCGAAATGAAATTTAGAATCTTTAATGTCGTTATCCTCCAAAGAATGCCCCTTCAGTTCTCTGTCCACCACAGAGCAGAGCAATACAAATTCTACTGTGGGAAATTTAGCTATTTGACTTTGAAAGAGTCCAAGAACGTAGAAAGTTTCCTCGGGCCAGAAATTTCTTACTCTTCTACAAGGCCTGTCAACAAAATTGTACTTTTGGATGAGAGCTTTGATAGCAGTTGAATCAACAGCAGGCTTGTTTGGTAAATTTGGATGGGGGCAATCATAGGTACCATTACCTTACCGCTTTGAGAACCAGAAGTGATTCATAGTGGAGAGAGTAAAATTATAAACTGTGTTTATAAGTTTGTCTTTTATAATGGCTATTGTGGGTAAAACGTTAGGTAGAATAACTCAAATTATGTGAGAAAGAGGGCGTTGGTAGCCAGATGGCTCTGGACTGCCCTTTGACTGACACAGAGACTGATTTGTCCCAGGAAATGCTTGTCATACACAAGAAAGGCCCAGAGTTCGGAATATCTAGGAATGATGGTTCTGCCTTCCGTGTGTTCCCATGTTGCTTTCCCATCCCCTTCTTTACTTTTCCCTTCATTTCCTGTCTTCAGGAAGCTTATCTCCACATTCTGTCAACAGCTCCAAAAGGGAAACCCTTGTTTCCTAGATTATTATGCTGATCTCTAGGAACACTTCCAAACATTCCCGGGGTTCTGGAACAGGTGGTAGGTGGCACTATGGCCTTTGCTGCACTCTGTCCCTCTGCACCCGGGTTCCCTTCCGCAGCTCTTCCTGAGTGTCTTGCAGCCATCCCTGGCACCAGAGGTGTCTCTGTCCCGTTCCTATTATCATCCGGTTGCCTTTTCTTAGATAGGGTGCCTATTTTTACACTATTTGAATTTATAAACCATCTTCCCAAAGCAAAGTGGCATTCTTTCTTTGAGTAACCGTCAATACATTCATTTTCACTAATGAAGTCCAGATCCCGAGCCTGGCATTCGAGGCCCTGCCCCCTTGTGCCAACCTTCCTCGCCATGGCACCCACAGGACTATTCATTCTTCTCTGAATTTCTGTGTGCCTTCACTCAATGTCTTCCCTCAAAGGACCTGCTTTCCCGTGAGTTCACCAATCACAATAAACATATTGGAAAAAGCCTAGTTAATCTTGCCCTAAAAATCACATAATCCTCAATTTCACTATCTTCCGAATTCTCACAAAATTTTTATTATGCTACTATCAGTTACCTATATATGTTCAACAAATCCCTCTGTTAATGTCTATAAATAGCAGTGCTCACTTTAAATACAGAGCTTATTATATCAGTCCTCGAAGCAATGTGATCCCTTAAAAATAAACTATGAATACATTATTAGTATTATTATATTGTTGTTTTTTAATCATTATTACTGTTATTATTTTGAAATGCTGGTAATGGAACCCAGGAACTCTGAGGAGCCAGGCTCATGTCCTACTGCTTAGGTAGTCATTGTCCAAAACTTCAAGTGCTTTAAGATGGCTGAAAAGACTTCTTGTGTTGTGTTCTGTATCTTCCAAGCTACTTTTTGGTACCATAGATGCTAACGTGCGTTGCTGTATCAGTTTAGACATCGTATTTCCAGGAGCTTTCTCGGTCTGGCCAAGAGTTTAGGAGGAATTCCTTCCTCATATGTGGCTCTATAAGTTGATGCAATTGCTACCATCTTGGGGGCATGATCAGGATCGTTTTCTCTGACAGTTAAAGAATTAAAAGTCAGAAAAAAATCTTGCGTGCGACAGGTGGTGGCATGGGAAATCTCAGACACAGCAGGCAGAATCAACCAGCAAAGAAAGACTTTTATTAGGGGTGGGGAAACACACGCTACAGTAAGGCATAGAAAGAGAAAGATGCTCTGCCATGTGGGGTGGGGCTAGGGGTGGGATGGGAAGTGGGGAAGGGGGCTTGGGAGCCCCAAATCTGGCCTCTCTTTGAGGGAGCAGTTTAAGGTCTTTGAGTTGGGGTAGTGTAAGCTCTTTGAGGGCTATTTCTCCCCTAATTTAGGGTCTGGTCACTCTGAACAAAGACAGGGAATGGAATAAGCCAACAACCTGGGGCAAACTTGTCCTGGTTCAGGTCTTGAACTTGTCATACTGATCCATGAGCAGGGAGCCCTGAACAGCCAGGCCTTTGTCCCAAGTCTAAGATAGTATTGGGAAGGAACTATAGTTTTGTCATTTTTAATTATCTATTTGTGACTCCCCCTTTCTGTCTGTCTGCCTAGCAGGGATCTGTCTACCTGCCAAACCCTCACAGTCATAGTGCAATGCGTGTGTAATGTCATTGTGTTGTCACACTTTTCTGCTTGTGTGACAGTCTCACACTGACACTTCTTTCCAGTGAGACTTGAAACAGGCGGATTGGGAGTGACCCCCTCATCCCTTCAGGGGCTAACATAGACCTGGTTCATACCCTGTATGCAGCGGACATTTTGTTTGGAATTTTGGGGTCGTTTTTCCTAGGACCTCAAGTTCTTGAAGTTCCCACCTCCCGGACTTGCGTTTCTAAAAGTTAGCGCGAGAGCATGGAACGCATGGGATGGGTGAAGATGGGGACCGAGGAGGCAGCTGCAGTGGATTTTACAAAATGTCCTGGAGGTAGCAGAAGGCGCTGTTAAAGGCTTTCCTCCCAGGCGGTATGCAAAAGGCCACCCAAGAACACATATTCTTCAACTTATTTATTTATTTATTTGATAAGCATGCTATCACTGAACTATGTCCCTATTCTGCTGCTGCAATCCTTGGTCTGGAATGGTCATTTAGTTATGACGTCTTTTCCCTCTATTCTCTCTGGTCTTATGAAGCTAGAATGTAGATGGAGGTTTCTGTCCCACTTGGTCCTACAGCCATTCAGTCTCAAACACTTGGAGGCTTATATTAATTATAAACTGGCTGTTCTATTGCTCAGGTTTATTACTAACTAGTTTTTACAACTTAACCCACAAATTTTATCTGTTAGCCACGTGGCTTAGTACCTTTTATTGGAAAGCATTCTCATCTTGCTTCCTCTGTGTCTGGATGGTGACTGCTGACTGCTTCTGCCTTTCCTCGTCTCAGAATTCTCCTAGTCTGGTCACCTTGACTATACTTACTGCCTGGCTACTGGCCAATCAGTGTTTTATTAAACTAATATGAGTGACAAATCTTTGCAGTGTGCAAGAGATTATTTCATACTACTATAGGTCTCTAGCAGTAGAAATATAATTCCTTACTCATGTAATGGATGACCAAGGTAACAGTACATAGCAAGAAAGGTGTGTGTATGCCTGTATGTTGGTCACTGCTTACACAATATACATTACTGTATGTATTGCTTATTGTCATCTGTTACATATTTTTTCCTGGGGTAAAGGCAATGATAGACATAGTGATGGGAGGCATTCTAGGAAGCATTGATTATGGGTGGACACACTCTTTTTATTCTTTGGCCTTTTTGTGTCGAGGTATGATAGGAATAAATCTGGCAGCAATGCCTTCCAGCCTGCTGATTCTCGTGAGACCATGGAGGTGTGATGTAGAGAGGTGATGCTTGGGTCCTTGTTAATCCTCCTAGATGATGGCTTCCTGATGCCTCTTCACTGCAGCCCTCCCATAGTTGGCAGTGCACAGCATGTTGTGTTTGCAGGCTTTGGTAAAACGAGGGACCTGCATGATTCATTCCTTTGACTGTGATGTCAAGAGCTGCCTTTGCCTTGGCACCAGGTGTGGGTGGGAGCCACTTAAGGGGAATGCTTCTCATTCATTCCCTATCTCACTCCCAAGTGCGAGTCTTTATCTACTCCCCCATGAGTCATGTGGTCCCTTTTGTGTGATGTGTAGATATTTACAGTAGGGATTTCTAAGATCTCATTATTCTATACAACCCTTTTAATTATTTACTTGTAATGCCACATTTTGTTGTCAAAACGCTCGTATGATAACGGCACCATTGTGTGTCTTCTGAGACTACGGCACTACGGTACCTGAATTAATGTTGTAAGTGGTGGAATCCCTGATAACCTTAAACGCTTTTGCGGTAGTGCTTAAGTTTTTGTTATAGCCTAAGAAAACATTTTATCTAGGTAGATAAGCCATTGAACTATGGCCAGAAGTTACTAACCATCAGTTGCTTATGTGGCCCCATTGCTTGGTCACATGAAGGGAACAGTCATAGGGCTACTAGAGATTGAGTAGGCAGGTCCTTGTCTTCCTTGTCTTCAGAGAGAGAGACAGAGAGAGAGAGAGAGAACATGTGCGTGCCTGCGTGTGTGCACATGCAAACGTGTACATGCGTGCCCACACACACAGAGGCCAGTGGACAACCTCAGCTGTCATTCCTTAGGGTTTTCCTCCCTCATCTTTTTTTTCCCCCCTTGGACAAGATTTCTCTGTGTGACAGCCCTAGCTGTCCTGGAACTAGCTCTGTAGACTAGGCTGATCTCAGACTCCCAGAGATCAGCCTGCTTCTGCTGGTATTAAAGGTATGCACCACTACTGTCTGGCTTCCTGTTGTGTTTTTGAGAAAGGTTTTCTTCTCACTGGTCTGGGACCTGGCAGGGAGGCTAGACTGGCTAGCCGGTTAGTCTGTCTTTGTCCCTCAGCTCTGTGATTTTAAGTGTGTCACCATGCCTGTTTCTTTTTTTAAACATTAATTCTGGAATTGAACTTAGGTCCTGATGTCCTCCATAGCTGCCTCCTCAACACCTCAGAGGCCTTTTTTATGCAATAAGTAAATAAGATGGGAAGGTGTGAAAAGTCGGCGTGTGAGACAAAGTGCAGTTCTGGGCAGGAGATGGCTCAGCAGGTAATGGCACCTGCTGCCAAGGCTAATGACCGGAGTCTGTTCCTCTGGACCCACAGCATGGAAGGAGAGAACTGCCATCTGTAAACTGGCCTCTGACTTCCACAGGAGTGCCACGGCTTGTGTGTGCAGGCACTGAGTGTTACAGAAAAAGAAAACTGCAGCTTAACCCAGACGTGCATGGGGCTCTCGAAAAGGAAGATGTCTCCGCTGTCCTTCATGTTGGCTAATTACAGATGGGAATTCGGGGCTGAGAATAGACAGCCAAAATTTGTGTGCACACACACTAAACAAATAAGCAGTGTAGCTAGAAAAGCCATGGTGTTTAAGTAATCACCAGAGCAAGGTTGTACAGACTCGGCTCCCAGTCTACCAGACAGCATGGACTCCCGATATAGAAGGAGGTATCCTTTCAGTTGGGAATGGCTATGGAAGAGCCACAACCTGGTCAACTCTGCGATTCTGCTTTGGTTTTAAAAATACGTACTCACGGAACATCTGCTCTTGCCAGTTTTATCTACACAACATTTTAATTACATGTTGGATTTCCCAGAGAAATCCCCTTTCATGAAAAGACATTTTCATAAATTCTAATGCTTAGATGGACTTTTCCCCACCCTCAGAGACAACACTCTGAGCAGCAGCTGATCCCTCTCCCATAAGTACACTCGAATGTGAGAGAAATACCTGTGTTACCGGGATGGCTTCCAGCCCAGGGCTCACAGCACACTTTGGAATGGTTCCGCCCAAAAACCCTTCTGGCAAATACGGGTGGAAATCTTCCTTTAGACAGTTTGACTGCATCCTGCTGGGGGAAGCGGTTGTGCACGGGCTTTGGGGAACGAGTTGCAGCAAGGAGGGGATGCAGGTGATCAGAGCATGTCCCCAGAATCACTTGCTCTCATATAGCAAGGCGTTGGCATGCGGGCACTGAGTTCTTAGCTATCAGGACGGGGAGAATGAAGCCCTCCTTGACCACCTGTGCTCTCTCTCGGGCTGTTACAGGTGGAGCAGGTGAGCAAAAGCTTTGTAGCCTAGACTTTCCCTGCTTCATGCTGTATTCTTGCTTCCTGGTTCTTCCCACCGTAAGGGACAGTGACAGGCAGGGGTTGAATTTTCCCACTGTGAAACTCACTGCTTTTCAACTCTGACTCAAGTTTTAGTGTGCTTTCTTTAAATTTAACACACTTTGGAATCCTGTGTCATTTATTACTTTTGGTGGTAACAGGAGGGACCTGCTGAGAACATGATAATGGGAACATAAATAGGGATGTAAAATGAGACCCGCAGCTGAGAAGGATGGCTGACTGCTCCATACAGCAAAGAAAACTGACCCCAGGGAAGGCGACTCTGAGGCTGGTTGCTGGAATTTGTAAGTTAACTGCACGCAGGGCAGTGTTCCTGAAGGGATGCACAGGTCGCCAAGTGTGAAACATTAACCTCTACGTAATTTACTTATTTTAAAAAAATAGTCTGGAAGCCCTAGATAATCTTAGAAACTGTCATTTTCAAAGACTTTCCATTTTCAGCTCACCTAATGGTAGACTCTCCTTTGTCATGGACACCAATCACCTTCTTCTCGGACTACTTCCGTGTTGTCTGTTTCTATAGCCAAGTGTGTTTTCCAAATCCCGGGATTTATAAAGAAATGAAATGATCATCAGATTACCTTTGTGATGATGGAATCGGAGAGCATAGAAATCTTCAGAAGGGAGCTTTGTTTAATTTTGGTTTCTGTCTCTTTCCAAAGATTCTCGGTTGTTTCTTTTGGACTGAAGTTTAAGGGAGACGAAAGCATAAATCAGTGAATCAATGGCGCTGAGCTGAAAAGTAGCATTACATTCTTTTAATCCAAATATTTAACACCTTTGCTTCAGAAGTTTGCCTGCTTTTTAAATATATATATATATATATATATATACATACATGCCTACCTGAATAGTTAGAGGAAAAAGAAAAAACACAGCCCCTAAAATAAACGAGCCAAGACAAAGCCCCTGAGGTGATTTTAGTTCTATGAGCCTAGTTCAGTGTAATCCATGCTTGTCACCACTTGGGAGAGTCCTTCAGATCTCTATTTTAGACAATGTAACAATGGTTAACAGTGTGGCATCTAGTGTCAGGCTGAAATTTAGATTCTGTCACTTAGTAACATATTTGTCCCAGTCAAATGACTTACTCTTTGGATCATAGTTTTCACCTTTGTGAGTCGAAATGGATGAGCCCTACCCATAGATAGGAAGGTTTGGAAGGACGGTGGCAACATAAGAAACAAGTCTAGTGCGCCTGCTACATTTCAGATGCTCAAGTATCCAGTGTGCTACCTGAACCAATAATAAAACTAGAATCCTTTCCTTGAGCTGCTTCACACACAGAGCAGTAAAAGACAATGCTTAGAAAATGATGAGTGTGGGGCTGCATCAGACCATGTGCTGAATGCATAGCCATTGTCTTCATAATACTATTAACTGATATAATTGTATCGCATGTAACACGGTTGTTATTAGTCCAGGACCTAAACACCTTAGGGTCAGCCAGTTTATAGAGGAAGGGATGGCGTGAAAAGGCAGCCAGGATTAGTGAGATAAAAAGGTCATGGAGAAGCATATCAGCTTGGTGACTTTGTTTCTGGTGACTTTCACTGTGAGAAGCTCTACCGCTCTGTCTCTGCGTCCCTTCATTGAGCACTGGTAAATTCCCAAAGATGTCAACCTTAGGAGTACAGTCTAATGACAGGAAGAGTACTTGAATAGATACTGGAATTATGCCTTCCCTCCCAGAGGACCTCTCAGGCTCTCTTTAGGAATTCTCTGTCCTTTATTATTTCTTTATAGACTTTGTATCATCCCTAAAATGTAAGTGGCTTGGGGGTTCATATTATGCTTCTAGAAATTGTTAGATTGTGGTTTCTAAGCCTAGATCTATTTCTAAATCTATGCAAACCTCAATATGGATTTTGCAAGCTAAAGAACCCAGGACCCTCTTAGTTTAGTTGAACCTTAATTTGCTGGGAGAAAAATCAGAGAATAGCCATTTTAGTCTCCCTGGGAAGAGAAGAAACGAGAAGAAACTCATGGCTTCTTTTAGCATGGGGAAGAAGAGCAATAGGCTAGCCTTCAGACTGATGAGGACAGCAAAATCAATAGTTTGATTTTGAGATAAGAAATAGATCATGTGCCATGAATTAATCATGCATTGTATGGCACACAGGCCCTTCTGTTTAAGATCACATGGTGGCACTGATACTAGATCATGGGTTTTGTGTGAAGAAGCTGAATGGAGTATGGTTTTCTTCAAGAGCTGTGCTCTCAGGGTTCCGTCAGTATGTTCCACTTTACCTGTATCTATTCATATGAGAAGCAGTTCTTGATCTTGGGACGAATGGCATTGAAGTACATGTGGCAGGAAGCATTGAATTCCTATTATTCTAGCTGGAACAATGGCTGATATCTGCGGGTGTGCCAGGCATTGTGCTTGGCACTTCCTTCTGCACCATCCCGTTAGTTCTCACCGTCCTCTGGGGAGATAGGGCTTCCAACTCTGATCCTCAGGTCTTTGCCCTTGTTGATTCAAAGCAGATGCTGTGTTGGTCAGGCAGCTCTGTTACGAGTCCCTTGAGTATTCCCTGGTTTGGGTGCCTCTTTGTGTGCATGCCCAGATCAAGAACTGCCTGAGTGCCTCCTCCATTTCCTCACTTCCCAGCTACTTCTCAATGTACTATGGTCGGATGACTCCCATAACTTCCTTGAGATTATTCTCCACAAGGTCACCTGGACCTTGATGTGTTAAACACAATAGATGTGGCTCCTGGCTTACCTTTCTGTGGAATTTTAGGATGCAATTAATAACCTTCTTGAAACCCACCCTTTCCTTATTTGCAGCCATGTCTTAGTTAAACTGCTGTTAGGTTCTTTTTAATGTTTTATGAAGTTTTCCTCCGTCTTTCAATATTGCAGTTCTTAGAGTTCCTCAGGCCCATCTTCTTTTGAGTCTATATACTCTCTCAATCCCTTCAATCTCCATACTTATCTCTGTCTGTATTTGTACCTATTTTCTACCTGGGTTGCCTTCATGTAGATTTTTTTCTTGGGATTCAGCTGTGGACATAAAGGGCAACTCTGCCCATTCCCAAACTCAGCATGTCTGCGCTTGCCCCAAATTGAACTGACCAACTCCATTTCACCGTCTGAAACTTGAGAATCCTGTTTTCTCTCCATCAGTCCAAGAACTGTATCTTACTCTGTTCTTTCGTCTCCCTTTCCTGCCTCTGCTCTCCTCCTTCCACCGTTTTCTCTTTATTTCTCAAGTATAATGTACATGAGTTCTATCGCAGTAACCTAAATGTCTGTTATGTGAGCTGAACTCCAGTGTCCTCTTTGTGTAATGGAGAAAAAAAATGTAGCCACGTAATAGGATTGCAGCGGTGATAAAGTCAGACGACGTAGCCAGGCATGCTCTCTTGTGAGGGGCAGGATGCCCCTGTGATTGAAGCCCATCATGTCCTCATTTCCCTTTCTGTCTTCTGCATCTTGGTCCAGTGTTTTGCTCTAATAATGGACAAACCTGAATACACTGGCTCCAAAAGACTTCCCAGTAGAGATCAAATCATTTGAAAACTCCTAGCTTGATAGGTGACCCTCACAATCATATTTCTTTAAACATATCTCTGCTTTCCTCTTCCAATGTCAGCTCGGATATTGCTCTCTTTGGGAACCTTTGGCAACCTCATTGCTTTCAGGAGAGGTTGCCCGACACTCGGCAGACCATGCTATACTGATGTTTTATCAAGATCTGTGACATGAGACACAAAGACACTGAGTTACCGTCTATACCCTACCAATGGCACAGTCATAGTATCTACCATGTGGTTGCTTTTCAGGTAATATTTGTTGAGTGAAGAGAAAAACAACTTTTTTTCCCCTTGAGGCATGATCTAGCTATGCAATCATGTGACCCAGGCTGGCTGCCTCAGTATCCAGGTGGAGGATTCTAGGTATATACCACTTTTGTCAACTTGACATTAACTTTAAGAAATTGGTTTCAGCACAACCTCCTAAATTAGTTCACTCCAGCTAAAATGGCTTATTTAATTGAAATAAATCAGTAATTCTTTGTTTTTATTAGAAATGAATTTTAAGAGGATTTGGCCTGCAGGGCAGGGCTGGGACATCGGTTCCGGCCTTTCTGCGCACCACACTCCAGAGGGTCCCGGGGCAAGGCTCCCCTTGGTCTGAGGCCCAGGTTTCCCCTGGGAATTGACCTTTGGCAGGGCT
>JAQHUG010000074.1:5805073-5847628 GCA_028555095.1 Dicrostonyx torquatus
ATGGTTGTGAGCCACCATGTGGTTGCTGGGAATTGAACTCAGGACCTTTGGAAGAGCAGGCAATGCTCTTAACCTCTGAGCCATCTCTCCAGCAGGTTTCTTTATTAACCAATGATATTCACAGCTACAGAAGGGAATCCCACATCATTACTCTCTATGTATTTTCATTTCAAGTGATAGAAGTCAAATTCAAATTATCTGTGACCAAAGGATTAATTATTGGAAAAAACCAATGTCTTGTATGGGAAAGCCAAGGTTCTGGGCCAGCAAGAACCCTGGAACCAACAGCACCACCAGCCACCTTTATTCCTCTCTCTATGCAAATGTTCTCTGCAACATTTTGTTCCTCTCACCCTGAATGGTCTCCTTCCACAAATGGGACATGTAATCACTGACAGCTCCTAAGATTTACATCTTATAATTTCAGCATTTAGGATGAAACCAACTTCTTATTCTTAACCCCAAATTCCTTGTAAGCACTCCCTTGGTCCACTTTAGACTAAACTAGGTGTCTAGATGGCCAGGCTTCTCGATGGGCTTTGAAGGAAAACTAGTAGTAAGCCAACAGGAAATTACTTATTATAGTAAGACCAATGATGCTTGTAACTAAGATTATAGAAATGTAAATAGAAAAATTTATATCATCCTTACATTTAACATTTTATTGAGTGCTCCAGGTCTGTGACTTTAATAGTAGACTAACCTTACTACCTCTATAAAGTAGAGGACAAATATTGTTTTAATCAGGGTTCTAGGACTTCGAGATGTTAACCAAGCCAATATAGAATACAGATGGAGCAGACTGCTGATTAAAGAAGGGTGCTGGGGGGACAGGGCCGCTGGTGTGCGCTGTAATTATCATCAGACAGATGGAGGGGATGAATCTTCAGTGTGACTCAGCCAGTCAATGCAGATTCCAAAGCTCCAAAGTCAAGACAATAGAAAAGTGAGCAATTGAGACGAGAAGGCAAAATAAACAAGAAACATAAAAGACAGAAAAGAAATATTTGAAAGAGGTTGTTACGGAAGAAACTAGAGCGTTTTCTTCTGGAAAGAACGCATTCTTTGTCCTGCTGTTCTCCCACCTGGTGAAGGTAAATTCTCAAGTGTGTTTGAAGCAGTTTTGTGTTATTATTAAACTAGTTGGAAATTATCTCAGGTGGTGTAATGAATGGTGATTTTAACTAAGATTTCTTAGAGAACATGCTAAGGTTCAAATATATGATTTCTTGTAATAGTTAAAGAGTTAAAGTGAACATTTTTTAAGTGTTCCAGGTCAGTGCCAAAACAGTTGAGGGCTGACCTTATCTGACTCTCCAGGGCTAAGCACAGTTACAGTTAGGCTACTTAGAGATGTCAATCAAGCCAAGGACATTCAACTTGTGAGACTTGAAACTTAGGTTGCACTGGACTATTTGATGCTGGGTTCTTACATGTTTTGGGGGCTCTTCCTTCTCCACAATGCTGGAAGCAAGATGATAGCAACTCTTCATTCAATATATATTTATTTTACTAAGAAGAGAGAGATGGATTAGCTCAAGAATATTGTTTTCTGAGGCCATGGTCATGCAGGGCACTATAGAGGAGACACAGAGAGCAATAGCAAAAACCCTTCCTTCCACCATGTGTCTAAATCCTAGCTGCCTTATGCAGGCTCTGGCAGATAATGGATCCTTGTGAAATCATGGCTGAACTTTGATGAAACTTCCAGAAGAACCAGTCAACTATGCTGCCAACTTAAACACTGATTAATGATTCTTTTAAGCCAGACATGGAGACACAGGACTATAATCTCAACTCTTAAGAGGCTTAGACAGGGAAGCTACAAGGTCAAGGCTAGTCTGGACTCCAGTGAGTTCGAGGCCATTTTGGCTAACTTTGTGAAATCCAATCTCAAAACAACAACAACAAATGAAGAAAAAGCCTTGGGATATATCTGATTATTCTGGGCAAGGCTAAATTTAATCCTCAGCACCACAAAACTGAATAAAAGACCCTTCAGGTACCAGTTGGTCAAGTTGACACTGCTATGAAATTTAAAGCCTGATTTGAATTTTGATCCTGAGGAAGATTTTTCTGTGTCTCCTAAAATGAACAAGACCAGGTCTGGCAGGACTGCCCTTTCGTGGAAAAGTGTGACCCTGATCCAGACTTGGACAGGGTTTCCATTGGGATCTTTAGGTTCTGTCAAATGAAGCATGGACAATAAAGTTTTCCAATTCTTTAAAGGGCTAACATTAACAGAGAACAAGTTGTGGGAGTTGATTCTCTTCTTCCACTATGTAAGTTCTTGTAGGTGGAGTTTTTCATAGGGACTGCCGGTCAGTTCTGTCCCACCAGCCACTCCCAAATAACCACACAGACATTTATTATTAAGTATAAATGCTCGGGTGATAGCTTAGCTTGTTACTAACTAGCTCTTATATTTTAGATTAACCCATTTCTATTCCTTTACTTGCTGCCACGTGGCTCATGGCTTGTTACCTTATTTTGTACATGTCCTGCTTCCTCTGAGTCTGGCTGGCGACTCCTAAGACTCCAGCCTCCTTCTTCCCACCATCCTGATAGTCCGGCTCTCCCATCCAATCTCATCCTGCCCGGCTATAGGCCAGTCAGCTCTTTATTACCAATGAGAGTAATACATATTTACAGTGTACTGAGGTTGTTCCACAGCGGGTTCTGAGAGTTGAAGTCTGGTCATCAGGCTGACGGCAAGCGTCCTTCCCTGCTGATCTGTCTTGCTGTCCCCCTATACATTTCTTATTAACAAACCAAACTGCTCAAAAGCTCAGGTTTGCTACGATTTTTAAGACTCTTGCTTTAGAATTAGCTTTGCCTGAGGAAGTTTCCAGTAATCTAAGCACCGTGACAAAGGCGTCCTGCTTTACATGGTTTAGAAATATCAATCAAAAAGACTATTTGTGCTGGACTTCTGTAGGTTTTCACTAATTTTTCCAATACATATTTACTGAGTCCTTGTTCAGCACCCAGGGGTTGAGGCAAACACATTCTCCTGCCTTTTAGTTCATGTAGTGGAAATAGTAACAAAGAGGGAAGCAAGAAGCTCCGGGAAAGCAATCCGTGCTTTGATGGAAATGAAGCCCTGGTGGTTGACAAGTGGGGGCTTCTGCGGACAGAACAGTCAAGAAAGATTCCCTTCAGAGGTCTGCAGAGGAGGAGGTAATGACAAGAGCCACCCATGAGGGTATCTAAGAAAAGAATGTTCTGATAATGTATAAAGCAGTCAACCATGTCCTACAAAAGGGAACTGGGACTTTAATGATATGGAATTGTGTGTTAGCACGGTACACCCATGGCGTGATTCCTCCAGTTTTGGGATAGAAATGACTGGGTTTTCTAACCATCATGAAAAATGAATCCATGGACAGGTGAGAATGAGGTTAGAATTCTAGAGCATACTTCCAGGAACTGCACATTTGGTGAAGATGGAAGAGACGATATGGCCTTGGATGATACCTATGTATCAGGTCCTGCTGTGAACTGTACAAATAGTATTGCCCACCCTCCCTCCCTCTCTCCCTCCCTTTCTTCCTCCCTCCTTTCTTCCCTCCCTTTCTTCCTCCCTCCGTCCCTCCTTCTCTTCCTCTCCTTTCTTCTTTGTTTCCTTCCTTTCTTCCTTCTTTTTGTTTCTTTTTTTCTCTTGTTGTTTTGTTTGTTGAGACGGGGTTTTTCTAGTAGTCTTGGCTGTCCTGGAACTGGCTCTGTAGACCAGACTGGCCTTGAACCTTTAGATCTTCCCGCTTTTGCCTCCCAAGCACCGGCATTAAAGGTGTGCACCACCCATTTCTGGCACAGACACTAATATTTTGTTGGGATTGTTTTGTGAACAGTTTGTTGGTGTGATAGTCAGGGAAGA
This sequence comes from Dicrostonyx torquatus, assembly GCA_028555095.1. NCBI lineage: Eukaryota > Metazoa > Chordata > Mammalia > Rodentia > Cricetidae > Dicrostonyx > Dicrostonyx torquatus. Next base: position 5,808,951 of record JAQHUG010000074.1, read on the forward strand.
ACAAAGGTTTAAATAAGCTAGCCAGTGTACTGAAGGCTTTTCTTTGTATTGCCTGAGCCCATTGTGCTGGTTTCTTTCCCGCCCGCTGGTCCCGACAATTGGTTATAGAATAATCAATTATAGTTAATAGAGGCTAATAGTGATGTAATTGCTTGGCTGATGGCTTAGGCTCTTACTAGCTAGCTCTCACTTTTAAATTAACCATTTTTAATGGTCTATATATTGCCAAGTGGCCATGGCATTACCTGAGGTGTTCTGGCATTCTTCTCTATGGGCGGCTCTCTGGCTTTCTCTTCACCTCGCTGCCTTTCTCTCTCTAGCTCTGCTTGGATTTCCTGCCTAGCTACATTCTATCCTGCCATAGGCCAAAACAGGTTCTTTATTAATCAATGGGACGCATACATATTCACAGAGTACAGAAGGACATTCCACATCATACTGCCATTTTCCATGTTCTTTAGATTATATAGAAATGTAAGTAGAGTTTAATAAGCAAAGTTGAAGGGCCAGGTGTTACTTCACAAAGCAGCAGGTGCTGCGAGGTAAGCTATAGTGGTCATAATAAAAAAGTGCTTTATGATATTGAATGTTATGAAGATAATTTGTTCTAGATGACTCCATTGAAATGCTAGAACACAGTATAAAACTTGTGGTTTGTTTGAATTCAAGTTCAGGAATTGAATTGGCAACATCAGATGCTAATGTTTCAGCAGAGTTAGACTTTTTTTTCAAAATTGAAAATAGTAAGAAACTATTGAAATTATGAGATAAGAAAAGCAGTTTAACTTGATATGATATTGATAGGGCACAAAGTAATAATAATCTAAATTTTAATAGCATGATTCTTGATTTGTTATGAAATATAAGATGAAAAAATATTATAGATAATTGAAATGCATAACTAAGGGCTGTGGTATTTTTTATTTATTCAAACAGTTCTGGCTTATCACAGAATCGTCAGCATGCAGACTGTTTAAATTTAGTTAGTCTCCTAGTATTTTGTCCGTGTTCCGTCATATAAAACCAATAGCTTCTGACAATTTAAAAACATGTTATCATCAAAACATGTATTTATCAAATGGACATATCATCAACTAGGTCTTTTTTTTTTTTTTTAAGAAAACTTTTGTTTTTGGTTCCACTTTACACTCATGTGGTCGGCCACATAACAAGTATTTACTGTTTTTAAAATTACAACAGTATTTTTTGAGGCTGGATCTCTCCAAGTGATCCCAAATACTGGGCTTGCAGGAATGAGCCACACTCTGTCTCTATGTGCTATTTTAAATCATATAATTTGAATGCCATATCCTTTTAAAAAAACCAATGTCAGTTCATTTCGTATAGGTTTCTATGCTAAGAACTGGTTAAAATGAAGCCCAGTGTCGGGATTCAGTAAGAAGAGAACTCAGAAAAGCTGAATTGAAGATTTCTTTTGCCTTAAAATTTTTTAATTTAAAATATAATTATATCGCTTCTCCCTTTAACCCGTCCCATGTCCCTTCCCATATCCCTTCTTCACCCACTCTCAAATTAATGGGCTCTTTTTCTTTGATTATTTTATTTTATATATATTATATATAACAATATATGCATTTTGTATACATAATATATAACATAATATATAGTACTTTATATATAGATATATAAGTACATAGGTATCACCTGCTGAGTCAGTTCAGCATTGCTTGTATGTACACGATGTCAGGGCTGACCACTTCTGACTGGATAAGCAGTGAGATCCCCCCTGGGGTCTTGCATCCCAGTTCCCTGCTCCCCATGCTCCACAGGGGGAACTTTTTGAGGGAAGCATTGCTCCAATCAGCTCTGGCTACAGAAGAGCTTTGGGAACAAAGCTGGCAGTGAACAGAGGATGGTTTACAGGGTGGCGTCCTTGTTCATTTTGATTCTATCAATCAGGTGACTGATCAGTTAATTACAATTTGTTCCTTTAGGTTATGGGCTGGGCTGTAGAATATCTTGGCAATATCTGTATAAAGCTGTCTTTGAGTTTTTTTTTCCATATGATTCTAACGTTTTAATTTAATTTAATTTTAAAAGAGCTGAAAAAGATGCCAATCTAAAAAAAAGGGACTCTTATGTTGCTGTCAGACCATAGCATTTCCCCGTAGATGGTGGTAGGTTTTTCTTAAGGACCTGCCCATGCCTGCGCCTGCTGCTGCAGCCTCGCTTGTTAGAGGAAGTTCTGGAATCAGTGTGAATACACTTATCTAAACATGTCCTACACTAAATTGTCTCCACTAATCAAGCAAGACTTATCCCTATTTAGAAAAATTAGTGAGGTTTTACTCAATTAGGCTTGATGTCAAGCTAATTTTCCCCCATTAGTATAATGAAGAATTGCTATGTTGCTTTATTATGCATGCGGGTTGATAAAAAAATTGAAAATTAATGTCAGACTTTTTTTTTTTAAATTTGGGAAATAAAGAGAGAAGGGAGAAGTTTGAGTAAATGATTCTGGCTATCAGAAGACTTGCTTAATCTGTGCCGTGGAGAGACCCCAGCTGCAAACCAGCACCAACCATAGACACTTACACATATACCCCAGTGCCAGTGGGTCTGCAGCACCAGCTTTCTCAAGTTTGATTTTATTTAAAGATTGCATTGTAAAAAGACTCCATCGCGTAATCATTGGTCTTGCTAAAGCAGGCTTCTTTCTCTTTTTTACTGCTGCTACCTCTGCTTGCAAAGCTATTCACTTTGTGCTCTACTCTTTCCGTGCCACACCCCGCAGCTTGGGAAACACCGAAGCAGGACCTGGTGAGTTAACGTTTGCCTCGTGGGTTGCATGATGGAAAGTTTGCTAAGCAAAAGGAGACTTGTGGTTCAGTGAATGGCATCCACGTCTCTTGGTAAAGCTCTTGGGAGGCAGGATTTGTTTAATGCTTTAATTAATCTATGTTCTGTTTTTATGTATATTTAAAGTAAAGATTCCAAGCTAGAACAACCACAAAGCTAAAGTCCTCTGCAGATGAAGTATGACCTTGCCAAGATGGTTTTGGGTCTGATGTCATTATGTTACATAGTAGAGTCTTACACACACAACTGAATAATACCTGCATCTGTCTATAATGGTGTTTATTTAGTTTATGTCGGAAGCAGACATCCAGGTTAAAGAAATCTCATGTTTGTAATGATTACTGCTTTACAGATAATGCTAATGAATAAAACATAACGGAAGGCATTTGGAGAGCAACTTAAGTGCCGTTCATAACAAATGGACCTTCAGGGTAGAACCAGATCATTGATTGGCGGGTAACTTTGATCTTTCTATATGTCTGCTTCTTTCTTCAAAGAATTTTAGTCCTTCTGAGAATCTCAACCCCATTAAATTAATGGATCCTCACTTATGTTATTCAAGTGGTGATTTCTCTGGCCTTTAATGTGGTCCAATTTATCAAAAAGTATGGTAAGTTTTGAGGTCTAATCAGTAGGGAGTCCAATTCTTTTGGGAGTGGTTGAGATATTATTGCTTTTTAATTCTGTCAGCAGGTATCAGAAGACTAAAAAAGAAAAGAAAAAAAAAGCCAGATTGTATTTTTGTCATATATCTTACTTAGAATATCAAAGAGCTTAATGAACATGACTTCATTAAACCTTCATGGCAACTCAGTGAAGGTGGAGAGAAGTTGAAAACATTTACTAGCGGAAAAAGGGCACCAATAAAGATTACCTTTGAAGGTTTGTTAAGCCTTTCAGGTCTCTGATTCGATACTTTTTTTGTCCTCCTTTACTGCTGGATTGTAAAATGCCTTTGGAAAAAACCTGAGGTGAGAGATCAAACATTGTTCAGTTTTCTAGACTTCAAAGCAAAACTCGAATCTGGAAGTTGTGTTGTAGTTAGAAAGTAAAATCACAGATTACTCACTGGGTAGGTGCCATGTGTACAGAAATGGTTCAGACTTTCTGGGTATTTTATGTTTTAGTTTTGGCCCATATTTCACAATCTTGGACTCTTATATAAAAACAATAATAACAACCCTAAATTGAGTTTCCAGACTATACATGCTACATTGTAGAAACATTTTATCCTTTATATGACATCTTGCCTCATGAATCACATCACTGAAGCTACATGAAAGTATAGGAAGTAGTCTTCATACCATAATTCTTTCTTTCATGCAATATCAGGTGATCACCTTCACATGGGAGACTATGTTTTACGTTCTAGAGATACCACTGCAAAGAAATAACTAGCCAGACAGTCTTATGGGACACATAGCCCAGCACTGTAGGACTACAAATGCCGGGCACAGAATTAAAATGTCGTGAGGTAGTATCCACGTGACCACATTGGTTTGGGTGGTCAGAGAGGGTCTTTTTGAGGAGGATACTTTTAAGTTCAACACTCAGTTGTGAGAAGGAGCTGTCCCTGAGAAGACTGTAGAGAAGAATCTTGACTGAGCTAACACCCTGTCACATGTCTCTAGGTAGGACAGAGCTGAATGGATTTCAGGAACACAAAGAACAGTGTACATTGCTACTACATAAGAGCAGCAGAGAAAACTTTCGATGGAAACTCTTGAAGTTAAGCATTACTGTATTCTAACATAGAATAGGTGGTCTAAGTAAGACGTTGGTTCTCAAATTACTTTTTTTATTAAATGCGATGAGATGAGTCAGGGAAGAAGAAAAGTGGAGTTTTCTGCTTATGCTTGCAGTTGGTAAAAACAGTGTATGGGTAGATTCCAAAGCCCACTGATACTTTAAGTATCTCTATAAAGTGTCAGCATGCCTCAGAACACCTCAAATCAGACCAGCACATTCTGTTCAAGGGCAGACTTTCTTAAGTCACTAACATTGCCAGGAGGCTGGGAAATAGCAATAGAACAACCCTCTACTGTTGGAATGACCCCTGGACCTAGAAAAACCTCCAGACTCTTGACATGAGTTATGTCAAGAAACTCGGAAATATACCCAACATAATACAAGTGATGAACTGGCTGGCCCTGCAAAATGCAGCAGCAGCAGCAGTGCAGCTCAGCAGCAGTGCAGCGCAGCATGCTGTCTCTTGGCTGTTGGCCTTTTGTTGTGCAGGCTCTAAGTCAGGCACTCTGACTTGAAGTCCTGGATTTTTTTTTTAACTGCGTGATCCTGGTCAAGTCTTTGCTTCTAGTATTTTTATATTTTTGCAGTTAGAAATTTAGCACAATTTTTTTCAGGTGATTCAGAAGGGACTTTTCAAATAAGAAGCATTTGGCAGGTTACATATTCTTTGTGCTACTACTTTAATGATCCCCCAAATAATCTAAAAAATATGAATGTCTTACAGAAAAAGGCAGGATGGCTGTCGGGGAAAATCTATTCCATCTTAGGGAGTTGTCTGGGACACGTTGACTGGACTCTGGCTTCAGTAACATGCTTTCCCATTTGGTACCAACAAAGCAACCTTCCTGTTTATTTAGTTATTGAACACCCATTAACTGCCCAATACTGGGTTTTAAATCTAAAAAAAAATTCCCCACATTTCAAGATCATTAAATGTGGCTCCATATGTTTTGACAATAATGAACTGACAAACAGATGACAAAGCGCCATTGTGCTTTCTGAGGTTTGCCTTATATAGAGAAATTGAACAAGGAAAATTTCCTTGTTTTATATTATATTCTTTGGAAGGACCTGAGTGGATGCTTTACAGGGTAGTAATTTGTTAGGAGGAAAAATACACTTTTTCTATGAGTATACTTTTATTTATTTAGTCAGTGAATATTCATGGAATGCCTACCATGCTTGATTGTTTCAAGGAGGCTGCTTGTTGGTTCCTGGCTGCTCAGCCCCCTAAAATAATCACACAGAAACTATATTATTGAAATCACTGCTCGGCCCATTAGCTCTAGCTTCTTTTTTGCTAACTCTTACATCTTAGTTCAATCCATCGCCATTAATCTGTGCATCACCATGAGGTCGTGGCCTACCAGCAAAGTTTCAGCACATCTGTCTCCAGCAGCGGCTCCATGGCTTCTCTCTGACTCGTCCTTCTTCTCGTCCCAGCATTCAGTTTAGTTTTCTCTGCCTACCTCTATTCCCTGCATAGGCCCAAGACAGTTTCTTTATTAACCAATGGTATTCACGGCATACAGAGGGGAATCCCACATTACTAGATAGTTGCTGGACAGAAGTGAAACCCAAGTAATAAGGTCCCACATTCCCTAGAGATCACAGTCTTCGGTTGCTTGACATAAGCATGCAGATCCTCTCATTTCCTTTCTGGAGGCATGTCACGTTACTTGACCTCCTCACTCCTCAATGTCCTCATTGTAATATGGGAATAATATATGCCCAGGACTGCTATGGGGAGTAAATGACTTGTGTGACAACCTTAGGAATGGAGCAGGGGCAGCGCTGTATGAGCTGTTTTTTTTTTTTTTTTTTTTTTACCAGTGCTGCATCTTCTTCATCTTCACCTCCTCTCTATAGAAATATCTCTTTTCTCATAGTATCCAGTGCACCTTTAGAATGGCCTGGTGCCCGCTCTGCCCCTTTTAATGTGGCTGCCACCCCTTACACGGGCCATGTACAGAACAGACGTTTCCTGTTTTCCCAAACAGGGAAATACAGATGTCTTTCTGGTCACCTCTCATAGAGGAGGACTTTTTATTCTGCTTCTGTGGTGCTCACTTCTCCGCTGGGAGCCTGCCTGTTTGCCTCCACCCCACTGCTGTCCTAATTGCTTGTTCTGTCACAAAGGCTGCAGGTAACACTGACTTTCAGCCCCTTCGCATCTGCCATTCTTTGCCTCTTATAACTTTGCCCAAGTTCATTGACTTAGTCACCCCTGCCAACAGAAAGAACTTCTCGATCATCCCCCATCCATCAATCAGTCATTTGTATTGCGCTGGGTGGGATCCTTTATATTTTAGTTTTTCTTGATATCATACATGTTAAATGCTGTGTATATAATAGGCAGTGCAAGACCAGGTCCCTTCCTCTGTGGAGCCCCATGAAGCCATATTTCTATATTTTGGAAATGTTACTTTTCAAGATACTAGCAGCTTATTTTTCCCAGCTTTTACTAAAAGTTAACCAACCTCTGGTATCTCTTGAAAGCCCCTTTAAGATTCCTCAGTGACAATGATAGGTGAGTAGGCTGGAGAATACCTTATTCAGAGTCATAGGAAATGGTACTCATTTCCTGAATGAACCAGAACATCAATGTTGGCATCCCTAGCAACAGGCGGTAGCCTTTCAAAGAGCTGGAAATAGTCTATTAGGATGACTGTAAATATTTAATTAGTATGTAGTTTAAATTCTGTTGGCAAATAGTAGCATATTTCTTGAAAACCTTCAAAGTTTCTCTTAAATTAGTTTTCCCCCCAAAGCAGTAAAGTGATGTGGTCCCAAGTGAATCATGAATGACAGTTATTTCTACTTGATTATTTAAACCACGACCAAAACAACTCGACTCGCATTCCACAGAAGGGCTTTCTCTCCAGAGAAAGAAAACACTTTTGAAAGTTTCTGGAAATTGTTATTTTCTTGTTAAGTGTTCTTCTCTTTGGCCAAAAAGGTTGTAGAAGTAGTTTTGAGATTTTCTCAAAATCAAATGCCTGTCAACTTAATGAATTTGAATTCTACTTAGCTATATGTGTTAATACCAGAATTAATTTCTCCCTTTTCCCATGAAGTTTCACTTTGGTGACAAAGAGCCACAGAAGGACCCATTAGCCATGAAATACAAACATTGAAGCCATTAGAAAACCTAGTCATAACACAAAATTTATGAATATTTTGTATTTTTAGAATGCCTTTACTATTGTATGATCCTTTTGTGTCTACATTGCAAAGGTTTATTTTTTCATTAAATTATGTGTAATGGTGCATATGCTATTTGTGAACGCTAAGTTAGGAATGAAATTAGACTGCCCTGCCCAGAAAGAGGTGAGACACTTAAATGAAGATAAATATGAAAGAGAAGAGGGATAATTCGTAGAGCTCTGGGAGAGAGTCAGTGAGCCACATTAGGGAGGCTCGGTAGCAAGAGGCTAGAACTAGCGGAGTTAATGGTCTACAACCTAAGGACTAGAGAAGGAAGAAGGTACTAGAAGTGGAAGGCTCCAGTCTTAAGACTTCAGTGTAAGTAAATCAGTGATCGGTAATTAGGGACATACCTAGGCTATATCGCTTCTCAAGGAGGAAGCCAAGGTAGAAAGAAGCATCCTCGTCTTTTCTCCCCTTTCTCTCTGGTTTTATGTATGAACTTTTCATCTGGAGCCAAGCACAGGTTAGAGGCAAGGTGACCATACAGGTCTCATGAGGCACAGGGCTGGGGTAAAAAGGACAGAAAGAGTCTATAGATGGGTAAATGAATGAAATCTATAAGTTTCTACCTTTTCTCCTTCCACAAGCTTATATTCTTATTCTTCATGTGGTTACAAAAATACAGAGTGCGCCAAATGTCTTCAGCCCCTGTAGTGTCCCTGCGTGATGTCATGTAAGGGTCCTGGTAGCCTTCCATTGGTCTCTTGGCAGTCACCAGGATCTGCTGATGCTCGCCAGTATACCTCATGTAAGATGCGGGAAGGGGAGAGCACAGAAGAGGCAGATGAGGGGCATTAATTTTAACTGCTCTTCCATCTCCTAGCTGGGTGGGACTGTAGGATGACAATTATATTTCTCTCCTCCAATGTACATTCTATATTTGCCACACTGTCTGCCATCACCTCACTTGGCTGGGGCCATTTCCAGTTTTGGCATCCCTTTCCAGAAAGAGGTAAGGCATTTACGTGAAGATAAATAAGAAAGAGAAGAGGGGCAATTCGCCGAACTCTGGGAGGGAGTCAAGTTGATTGTTGTCTCATTCTGTATGAGGACGTCAATTCTCCTTGGAACTAGTGTAGCGACTTCATCTACCTGCTGGCTTAGGTCCATAAAGAACCTCATATTGCTAGGGGCTTACTCTTCTTCCAAAGATCAGAATATGATGCCATTTCCTGGTGCCAGTATGAGTCTCTTGAGAAGTAAGCTTCTCACAATCACCTAGTTCAAGGTCTTGGGGACAGATAATAAGAATTCTTCAAATTCTAATTTGACTGGTTGCTCTCCCCTGTAGCTAGAGTTGAAGGTGTACATCTTATAGCTAGGGCTGCTTCCTGTGGCTGTTTTTCACTGTGATTATTTTATGAGACTCTAGGAATACAGACATATAGAATAAGTATATAATCAAGGTATGTACTAATAATAACTCATAAAAAATTTATCTTCAGAACAGGTATAATTTCACCACTCATTAAGAAGACAAAAACAAGTTTGCCTGTGAGTGAGATAGATGAGCTTGTTCATTTTTACATCAAGTATTCAATCTTTGCTGAATGCTTAATACCGCAAAACATAGATCATCAACATTTTTCAGAGTTGATTAATATTTTGATTTTTATGATTGCAAATGCCAAAGTGTTACATAACATGAATACATAGTAAAGAATGGCAGGAACAGGATTAAGGCTATTTCTGATTCTGTTTTTTTTTTCTAAGCCCAAACCAAAATTCACTGAATGATTTATTCTGAAAAATGTAATCAGCAGTTCAAATAGCAATTTACAAATCAAACATTTGAATATAACACAAATCAAATTATACTGAGGAATGATGGTAGAAAAATATTAAAAGTCTGTTTACCATAATTAAATATGTTTCTATAAAAGCAGAAAATATTGTGTGTACACTATAACATTAGCTAGTAATCTTGGATCTCAGCTGGCATGATTCTGACAAATGTTCATTGTCATTGCATGGTGTGACAGGGTGCATGGTGCTAAGGATCTGTGTGTTCAAACAAAGGCTGTAATGTCAAATAGAACACCACTAAACATGTCTGATTCATTCATCATTTGATTTTGAGTTAATTTTGGGTTATTGGATGGACAGAAATCATTCACTGTTGCTAGCTTTTTGTGACCCCCTCACATTCAGTTATGCGGACCCTGTGGGGGTCTTAAGGAAACCTGACTCTGTAGAGTACCTACAGCTGCTCCCGAAGCTGTGAATTCTGTGTCAGAGTTAACTACACACACACACACACGCACACACACACACACACACACGCACGCACACACGCACGCACACACATTCATGCGCACACACACATATGCATACATGTGCACATGCACTCATGCACACACACACACACACACACACGCGCGCACACATACACAGAGAGACAGACAGACACACACCTGATGGCATGACGATGTCTACAGTCTATAGACAGCATGCTAAACTTGCTGGTCCCTTGACTTGTATTCTAGCTGAGCTTTCACTAGGGCAGCCAAAGTTCCATTCAGATGCTTCTGTGGGGACTAAGTGACATGATCTACACATTCTATGAATGAATTGATTGGGTTCCTTCTTTTGCTGAAAAATAGTGTAGAGGCGCCCGGCAGTGGTGGCGCACGCATTTAATTCCAGCACCCTGGAGGCAGAGGTAGGTGAATCTCTGTGAGTTTGAGGCCAGCCTGGTCTATACGAGCTAGTTCCAGGACAGGCACCAAAACTACAGAGATACCCTGTCTCGAAAACAAAACAAAACAAAAACAAACAAAGAAACAAACAAAAAATAGTGTAGAGGCTAATTTTGGAGAAGACCTTGGCTACTATATAAATCTCTAAAAGATGCTATGTGCACAAGTATTAGAGGTAAAGAAAGCATGTATCAAATAGGCCTATCTTTGTGAGTCTAATGAGTAACTCCTAACAGTGAGGGGGGTCTAGAGTCATTGTCCTGGCCATGCATAGCCACTGGGCCATGTTGTTCTTGCACAGAGGGGCTCAGTGTCGTCTTGGCTTTCCACGAGTTGGGTGTTTCAGAGCTCAGGAAATCCAGGCCACCTCTGTAGAGGAAGGGGACGTTAAAACTACAAATTGCCTCTCTCCCCACTGTTTTGTATGAGGGCTCATTAAGCAAATATCAGGATGGTTACTGAAAGGCACAGGGTGACATTTGTAATCAGACTTTGTTCACTTTATTATGGAGGCTGTTTTCTAGTTTCTGTGATGTCCTTTCTGAGATTTAGGCAAAGAGAATTAGCTTCATACCCTGGATTTCCTGAGAGCCCCACCCCAACTTTGCAGACATCTTTGCTATCAGTCTTCCAGTTTTATGTCTTGCAAGTTGTACCTGGCTTAGTGTAGCACTATACCTCAGGTCCTTTCCTTTGTAGGAACTAGCAAATCAGACATTCCATCCAAAGTCCTGTTTACTTGGAGGGTTTCCCTTTATCACTTAGGCCATCTTAGGTCAACTGAATGAATACACTTGCATGACCGTCTGCTGCTGATACACAGATCTACTGCAGTGAGCTAACTGACTGTTGGGAATTCCTTGTGGATCTTTACTGATGTTTGAGGGTGAGATGTCATGAGACCGAATCAGATGCAGCTCACATCTATCTTCGAGACCTGTATGGAGCTCTTCGTAGGAGCACAATTTAAAAATAGAATGATGATGTGAAGAACAAATTTTGCAGTTTGCTGGATCAGACTACAGTCAGTTATACAAAACACTGCATCCACTGGGCTTTCTATGGCCAGAGATGAGTTTCTATAACCATCCATCTACATTTAGTACTGGAGAGGACATAGTTTTAGTCTAAAATCCCAGGAGTCCACACAGTGATTACTTGACCACAGTTTGCCAGTAGGTCTCTTGTTGCATCTCTGAATGCCACAGCCTCTTCTGATTTCACTGGTTCTGCCGGGTCATCAGGACCAAGTGGCAGGAAAGCATGCCGTAGCCTAACCTTTGCAGAGACAGTTCTCGTCTTCACTTGGAAATGTAGTCTACATGATCTGTAACTAACCATCGATTTCCTCTAAATGCTGAATCTTATGAAAAATCAAATTAACAGGTCTCCTTTGAAGGATCTGAGTTCAATGGTACTTCCAGTTACAAAGATTTCCATTAGGAAGTATTGGCACACCCAAGTCAACAATTAAAGAGGGCTGCTGAAGCCTAAGAGGGGAGTTGAGTTAAGAGAAATTGTGGTCATCATTTGAGGGACACAGCCTGAGGTGGGATGGGTTCACAAAGGAGATTGGAAGAATAAGCACCCAACATATCCTCTCTTCCTTTCTGTTGGGATTTCCAAGTGGCGAGTCTCAAGTGGAAACACACACACACACACACACACACACACACACACACACACAAGCAACATTTCAGGAGTCATAACCAGAGAGAAAGAGTCAGTGAGTGAGAGAGCGAGCGAGAGAGACAGAGAGAGAGAGTGAGAGAGAGAGTGAGCGAGCGAGAGAGACAGAGAGAGAGAGCGAGCGAGCGAGAGACAGAGAGAGAGAGTGAGCAAGCGAGATAGACAGAGAGAGAGAGAGAGTGAGCGAGCGAGATAGACAGAGAGAGAGAGAGCGAGAGAGAGTGAGCAAGCGAGATAGATAGATAGATAGAGAGAGAGAGACAGAGACAGAGAAGGAGGCTATTGCAATGACCAGGAAAGATCTAGAAGCCAGCAGCAGATCTGCTTTATAAATTGTGAAGTAGTGTGGATGTGTAAGGTTCTCTTACATGAGCTCTGCTTCTCACCTTCCCTCCCAGAATCTGCAATTCTCGGGTTCATGTTAACTCATGAGCTCAGATTGTTGTTGTTGTTGTTTTTTTTTTTTGGATTTTTTTTTTGTTTTTTGAGACAGGGTTTCTCTGTAGCTTTGGAGCCTGTCCTGGAACTAGCTCTTGTAGACCAGGCTGGTCTCGAACTCACAAAGATCCGCCTGCCTCTGCCTCCCGAGTGCTGGGATTAAAGGCGTGCACCACCACTGCCCGGCCTCTCAGATTGTTACCAGAGAGGAAGATGTGAGGGCCAGAGTCTGGTCCTTGGCAGCCCTAACAAGCAGACTTGATCACCTGTCTTTAAGAGGCTAATTAAATAGATAAGTGGTAGTGAGGTTCAGAGAAAGGAGATGGATTCAGTGTGGTCACACTGGGAAGAAGAACCAAGGAGGAGGCCCAAGGACTCTCTAAGGTTTAGGTTTGAAGAAAGGGCAAGCAGTATGGGTCACTGAGCAGTTCTGGTGAAGGTGCAGACCCTACTCCTTCAACCCATGATTGCCTTGGCTCTACCTCTCCATCAACCAGGTGAAGCCTCTTTCTATGAAACAGGTTCCTTCTTCTGTTTTGAAGAGCTTTGCTCTTCTTCCTCCTCCCAGCATGAGACTCCTGGGAAAATTCGATTTCTTAGAGACCACTGTGGTACCATGATGGGCAGAGGAAAAGGGTCAAGTGTCGTTCCTTAGAATAATTTTGTCCTCTGCTAAGACAGTTGGGAGATCTCAGGCTCTTCATAGTGGGCTTTTCTTTCTCCCTAATCAATCTCCTGATGGGGCATCACTTTGTCCAAGCTCATGCAGTCTTAGTAAATGTCTTCTCTTCTTTTTCACACACTTCTGCACTCACATTTTTATCTGAAGTTCTTTGTTTGCAGCTTTAACTTTTCTTCCTTGTTTTCTCTAGCCAACTTGGCCAGGAGACCCTGCACACCTTTGAGGATCATCTGGAATAAATCTTTTGTCTCTGAAACTCTTAGGCAGTTTTGGTGTTTCTTCTTGTAATGTCATTCCTTCTGTGTGTTTTATGGGATGTAATGATGCTCTTTTGTGGCACACTCACATGTTTATAAGTAGCATCTCATTTGATCCTCTGACATTAGAAGTAAGATTTTTCTTCATTCTACAGGTAAGGAGGCTGAAGTTTATAGAGATGAAAATCCTTTCCCAAGGGCAGATAGCAGACTCAAGTGAAGGTTCCTCAAGGTCAAGGCCTGTACCCTTTTATCAATAAAAGCATACTCTGCAGTTTCCTTCCTCTCTTCTTTTTTAACGATGTTTTTTGAGACAGGGTCACACCATGTCACCCTGGCTGTCTTATTAGATGTACGTGGGCAGTGAGCTTTATCACACTCAGTCACTTTCTCTGTGGCTTTCCCCATGGCTACCCTTGTTTAACCTCCACCAGGGATCATTATTATTTATTATGTCATGCACATAAGATACAGGTGTAAAACAAAGGACCTAGTCTCCAGAGAAGATGAAACTCTCTGTGCAGATGACAGGGTTTTTACAGTAAAGGATATTAGACGTTTATTGTGCCGTTGTTTCTGGTGTTCAGAAGAGTTTGGGGGACAAGAGGATTCAGGAAGAATTCCCCATGTGAATTGCTTTCAGAGCCCACCGCAAAAGAGACTTTCTCTTTCTCATTAGTTAGCAGTGCTTAACCACTATTGCCAAACGCGCTCGCTTGCTTTGCTTTTACCAGTGGGTAAGTTCAATAACATCTTCGTGCCTTGTTTTCCTCATTTATAAAGTAATGATGATAGTTTGTTCTTCCCTCAGAATTATTTGAGGTAAATTAAATACTTGAAGTTCTTAAAACAGCACCAGGGACCCACTCAGTGCCATTTGACTTTGGCAACAGCACTTCATCACATCCACAATGAGGGTGAGGACGGTGACTAAGAGTGACCCTCTCCTTGTAGAGTAATTGAAGACTTTATTTGCTCTGGATGACTTTTAACTATGTGCCTAAACAAAAATCATTCCCCTAAAGATAGTCACCATGTAGACATTCAAAAGATGTATTCTAAGACCTATAATCAGTTATCAAGGTAGGATGCCACAGTGCCTTGACAGTTGCTTTGAAAGAAGACTCTTTAAAAAAAATCAGCCACAGAAATTTCATTTTGTTTCTCCAGTGCCAATTACATCCCTCAGAAATAGACACTGTGCTTTCCCATAACACTCTGTATCGTATTTGGGAAATTGCTATGGAAGGTATTCTGCTCGGATGCTTAGATAGAGGTGGGGAGAAGAGTTAGGACCAAAATGTTCTCCAGTTAGTTGTGACTGCTTTCCTACTTACAGGCAAGTTTACATTGTACTATCTTTTCCTGTACCATCTAGAAAGTGTTTTGGTAGGCATTTATCATTGGGGTTTGAAAAAATTGTCAAATTTATGGAACTTGAAATTCTCATAAAGGATCTGCCACAGGATTTTCTACTTTTATTGTTACTTTAAAATGAAATAAGTATTCATGCAAAGGCAAGCCTGTGCTCATCACACTTTATAGAATTTCCAAGACTAACAGAGATCTAGAACACCCAGAACAGGATACAGAGCAGTGTGAACTTGGCAAGCCATTGAGGGATGATTGGATCATTGTACATTCACTTCAATTCATGGCAGAAGAAACTGGCAGGATAATTTGCTAATGGTCACACAGTGACATGGGGAGTGGAATGAACATTTCCTGATGTCATCATGCTTTAATTATTGATGTCATATTTAAATTGTAATGTGAAGATGACTTTCAATTTAGTCTTTGAATAACTTTAGGATTTGCGAATATATCAAATTCCTAGCATAATATCTGTTACACCATTGGAAAGGCAGTTGTAAGAATTTGTTCATTTAAGTCAAAGATTGATTTAAGGGGCGACTAATTTAAAATGTCTGTTAAGTGACTTGTTCAAGGTGTGTCAAGTGATTCATCTCCTCTGTCCACGCCATGAGCTTTTTGTTCCCCTCTGTGATGTATTATTATGGTTTCTCATACACTACCAATGACTTTTAGTTGAAACAATCTGTCTCCCCTGGGACATAACCCATCTCTTCTCTGGATTTCTCGAATGTTCAAGCCACACCAGTTTTCATGTTGATTGATTTTTTTGCTATTTTACAGGATGGAAAAACAGAGTCAAGTTCATGCACCTGTTTGAAGGGGCCCAAACTGTCAGAGATAGGAACAATTGCCTGGATGATCACGCTCTGTGACGCCCTCCACAATTTCATCGACGGCTTGGCGATCGGGGCATCCTGTACTTTGTCTCTTCTTCAGGGACTCAGTACTTCCATCGCGATCCTGTGTGAGGAATTCCCTCACGAGTTAGGTGAGAGACCCTGCTCACAGGGCAAGAGGCGATGGGATCTTGTGCTGAGCAAATCCTGCTCCTGCACTGAAAGGAATAACCTGTTGCTCACTTCATGTTCTCTTCTTCTAGGGGACTTCGTGATCTTGCTCAATGCTGGGATGAGCACCCGGCAAGCC
Organism: Dicrostonyx torquatus; assembly: GCA_028555095.1. Taxonomy (NCBI): domain Eukaryota; kingdom Metazoa; phylum Chordata; class Mammalia; order Rodentia; family Cricetidae; genus Dicrostonyx; species Dicrostonyx torquatus. The sequence goes on from JAQHUG010000074.1 coordinate 5,825,018, forward strand.
TTGCTGTTCAACTTCCTTTCGGCGTGCTCCTGCTATGTTGGGCTAGCTTTTGGCATTTTGGTGGGCAACAATTTTGCTCCAAACATTATATTTGCACTCGCCGGAGGCATGTTCCTCTACATTTCTCTGGCAGATATGGTAAGAAAGTTAAGTATTTTACTTTGTGCTAATTTGACTTTTGCAAATGAGTGTCTGGGCTATGAGCTGAAAGCAGCCTTTTGGTTTCCCGTTGTCTTCAAGGCCTGAGAGGTAATCCAGGTAATCTGGAGCTTTCCCACCCCAGAACACTGCACTGTGAGAGGGGCTTTCACTCACACTGGCCTGACATGCCTGTCCTTGGTTCTTTGTATCTGATCTTATTGACAGTGAGGAGGTGAACAATTTTTACTAGAACAGGGCTATTTTCCAGGGCCTTTTCCTACTATATGATGAATAAATCCTTACTTTTATTATGGTAGGTTTTTGTAAGGCCTGATCCTCTCTTGCATAAGTGTGCCACATTTAAAGAATTAATAACTTGGCAGAGTAAATAACTTTTTTAACTCAAAATGATTTGTAATAAAAGCTTTTGAATTTAAGCTAACACTATTATACTAAATTAAGAAAAATTAAAATTTAGCAGTGTTTATTTGTTTTGTTTGGAGACAAAGTTTCTCTGTGTAATAGTCTTGGCTGTCCTGAGACTCACTTTGTAGACTAGGCTGGCTTTGAACTCACAGAGATCTGCCTGCCTCTGCATCCTGAGTGCTGGGGTTAAAGGCATGAGCTACCATGCCAGCTGAAATCTGACAATGTTTTTTGGGTCAGTATGTATTTATGTCTGTAGGTGTGTGCCCATGTGTACCATGTGTATGCATGTGTGTGTGTGTGTGTGTGTGTGTGTGTGTGTAGATAAATACCCTGTGTGTTTTTACAGGCATCATGGACAGTTTTCTAGAAAATGATGTGTCAGAGTATGAAAATCAAGGAATATTTGTTTGCATTTGGAAGTTAATGTATTACATAGAATTTAATAACAACATCTCTCCTCTCTATTATAACCTCCCCATCCCAAGGGTCTGGCTCAGTTCGCTGTTTAGCGAAGACCCTTGAGGAAGTGGGGATTCAGGTCTTAGAACTCTCACAGCACTTAAACTCTTCTTCAGAGAATTACGCAACACCCTGTCTTTACTCCAGACGGGCCCTTCTTCCCACCATGTCAAAGGCTCTGTTAAATTACTCCCTCTATAGAGGTGACACAATAGATGCTCTGCATGACACAGTAGTTTTGTCATTTTAGAGCTGTTCCCCATTTTATCCCGGGAGGAACTTCACACAAGTTCTGGCTTGCCTGTGGACTCTGGCGCTCCCTAGCATGGCCATATGCAGGGCGTCAGAGCGCAGGTAGCAGACCAGACCAAGATGTGTTCCTAAACCTTGACTTAAACGGAGCCTTGTGAAGCCTTCACCATAGATGCTATTGCTGAGTAAGAGAAAATTTATTTATTTACTTTTCTGCCAAAACACTTAGGATTTCATTTGTTTTCACTATAATGAAACGATGATAATCTTTAACACTGGACCTACACAATTTATTATAAAACCTTGTTAATCTGTGAAGATATAGAGTGAGCACAATGGGACAAACTAGAAAAGACAGGAAGTAAATCAAGTTCCTTCAGCACGTTGGTTCAGCCAGCTACACAAACTTTTCTTCCCTCCAGTCAGTCCTGGGAATTATAAGACAGGTGGGGTAACTGCTTTCTTGGGGTTTCCTGTCCAGGATCGAAGTCAGAATTTGAGCAAACCAAAATGTCACACATCTAATAAAAGGGATCCCCAAGACCACAGAAACATGGTATGGTGGCACAAGGCAGGACGATTAGAAGTTCAAGATCATCATCAGGGACAATAGTGAATTGTCGGTCAGGCTGGGCTAAGTAAGAAACAACATCAACCAAGCCATACAGAAGACTGAATATCAACAAATTAAATATACTGTGAAATAAGAGGAAAAGTAGTATACATAATGGGAGATGAAGAGAACCCTAGTATAACCAATATATGTTATTATCCTCTATGTCTGAGGATAAAATCTGAAGGGCTGAATTCCTTAAAATTTGATGTGTAGACAGTGCTACATGGGAAGAGAGTGGAGGGAAGAATGTTTCAAACCAGGTACATCCCATGTGTTTTACTCTGGATGCCCCAACGCACAAGGATTTCCCATTATGAGACCCGAACCAAAACTGACCTGTCGGAAATAGATGCTCATTTGCTCTGTGGAAACCCCAGGCAAGCATTGCGGGTTTCGCCACAAGATGGCGACAGCTGTTTAATAATGTGTCTTCTAGTTTCCAGAGATGAACGACATGCTGAGAGAAAAAGTAACTGGAAGGAAAACGGATTTCACCTTCTTCATGATCCAGAATGCTGGGATGTTAACCGGGTTCACCGCCATCCTGCTCATCACCTTGTATGCAGGGGAAATCGAGTTGCAGTAGCCGGAAGTGGAGCACAGTGCTAATGAAGAAAGGCATTTAACAAGCAATAACACAAAACATCTCCAAAGGGATTTTTTTTTCTTTTTAAAGCGTATCCTATTTAGTTAAAAGAGGATTTTATTCTCAGCTAGAGTCTAAGGAATCTAGTGACTGGTTCAGACATGTAAAATAGCTGAAATTTGTTGTTAAAAACATTCCTTAAAAGTTTTTGGTTTCAGTCTGAAATGGCTGGAGGCTGGGGGCCTTTGGTAAATACCCGGTTTTCAATGCTTTATGCATATTAGAAAATTATCATGAGGCAAAACACACGCATTCCCAAGCAGACCCAGAGAATAACAGCATCTAGGTCACGTGAGGTTGTAAAACTTGGTCGGATGGAAACTTCAAGTGTTTTCAGAGTAGTTGATTTCAATTAATGTGTTTGGGGCGCTTTCAAGGGCAGGTGCATCGGATGTGGGAGATCAAAACAGCTCCAGTCCACCCACAGACGAGTCCAGCGCTCTAAAGATCCCGGGAAAGAAAGATTGCTCACAGTGTTTCTTCACTTTTATGTCTCAACCAGCGAATTGTCCGACTGTTTTGAAAGCTATTCCAAAGTAACATGAATTAGGAACTATGAAAGGCGTTGGGCTTGGGGGTTTGTCTTGGAGTGTAAGCTCGACAAGACTCTGCGCAAAGATCAGAATGGCTTCCCAGTGACTTCCATTGCGGTTCTCAGGAATGGCAGAGGACTATGCAGGACTGGTCAGCACTCAGTCTCATCATGTTCCGGGATTGCTTTGTGATGGTGAAGAATATGTTCGGTGGGAGAAAGAAATTGAATGTAATTTTGAGTAATTTACTTTTTAGAGATAAGCATGATTGTTTAGCAGGGAAAATTTCAGTACATGTAAAATAACAGCTGGGCTGGGCTGTGTCAGAGACTGACGACAGAAGCATGTGCTCATTAGGGGTGATGGACAGCCAGTTGGAAACGTCTTCTTTTATGTTCAGCGTGTATTTTTCCATATGGTATACCTTTGGAAAGACCTCAGCATACTGTCATTGTTTTCTACCTTTTGAAAGGGACAGAGTTTGTTGAGTTTTTGACCATTAGTCTGCATTGAACATCCTAATGGCAATCCACACTCCCAAGTAACTTGAAAAAACAGATAATTTAACAGTGATGAAAATTTTTAATAAAAACAAGCAGTTATCTCAGGAATTATGTTTTCCTACAAGCCAAAACAATACAAATTGGATAACCACTTAACATATATGTTTATGTGTATTCACTCTGTGTCTGACAATTGAAAAATGTCATTTGACCAAAAAGTAAACAACTTTGAAGCCATGTATTGGATCAGTTATTTTTCTTTTAATATGTCTTTGTTTTGATTGGCTATCATGTTCCTGGTGTTATGGTGGGAGAAAGACAAATAGGAAACTGATGCTATATTGTTTATTTCAAAGATATCTAGCAAATAAATCCTACAAAGATTTATTTTTCATTTCAATAAACACAATCTATACTATTTTATATTTTCTATCTGTGCTTAATAATCTTTGCTTTTTAAAGGTGTAGGTTGTATGTATTTTAAAAATTATTTAAATTTACTTTGTGTGCATTCGTATTTTGCTGGCATATATGTTAGATGCTCTAAAATTGGAGTTATAGGTAGCTGTGAGCTACCACGTCAGTGCTGGAACTTGAACCCCGCTCACCTGGAAGAGTAGTCAGTGCTCTTAACTCCTGAGCCATCTCTCCAGCCCAGTTATATGTGGTTTTTGAAGAAACAATTTATTGCACAGTATTTTAAAAAGACAGTTTAGTGATCCTCATTGTCCATGTGGATTGTCTGGAGACTTTTTGGCATACTTTCTATGTATTTGGCTTTTCACTGTTATCCATTACCATGGAGAACAAAGGACACGGGACAACGACGACTCAAAAGCAAAATTGCTTGCATGTTTGAGGCAGAAGGAAAGCCATGATGGCATTCATATTATCCTGGTTAACATTTTTCAGTAAGCACAATCCTGTCAATTAACTTCGCTCCCATGGAGGTATTCAGTATACTAGGCAAATATTCTCTAATCTTAATTTTTTTGAAGAAGAAGAAAGGATTTATCTCATATTATAGGCTGCAAATGATCGTAGGGAAGTCAGGGCTGGAACTCAAGCGGGATCGGAAGCAAAAACCATAGTGGAACACTGGCTACTGCCTCTTTATCTGGCCTGTTTGGCTCACATTAGTAGTAGCTCTCTAGCTGGACTGAAAACTTACTCAATGAGAAGGAAATAATGCCTGGTACCATAAGCATAGCTATTCAGTGCTCGTGAAGTCATGGATATTAGAGGAAAACCTACAGCCACTACTTACTAAACCATCATAACCATTAGATTTCCATGTACACACACACACACACGCGCGCGCACACACACACACATACACGCACATACACATGCACAGACACATACACACATGCACACTCTCATCACTAAACTTCAAAGGATGTGTACTAACAGCTGACATTTAGAAAGCACTGCAGCAGACCCAGTTACCATGGTAATACTGTGTCACAAAGCACTTTGGGAAACTGAGGCTCAGACAGTAGGTCATTTGCTACCACAGAGGTGTTGGTAGATGGCCAACTGGCATTGTTATGGTTTCAGGGTGTGGTTTCCCATTACAGTGACTGGAACTGCAAATTCATGGCAAAGGGCATAGATGCCCATGTCCAGTTGTGAATAAGATGCAAACAAGTTTGATCAGTCTTAAGCAGCTCCTATGAAATACCTGTTCTTTCATTTTTTTTAACCTGGTTGATGATACTTAATATTAATGACAACCCATCAGAAGTTTCCAGAGTCACTTTCCCCTTCTAATATTTATCTGAATCTTTTTAATGCAAGTAGTTTCTTTTCCCCACCCATACAGGTTAGGCCATGCAACTGTGCCTTGGCTCGGTCCTACTGTGGACAACTGATGTTTGCTTAGCTTCCAGTTACTCTTCTGCCCTGGCTTCTTGCTGCAGCAGCAGTAGGATGTAGTCATCTTTTGAACTCAGTGTTGGAAGTCTCTGGAGGCTATGTAGGGCCATACTGATTTCTAGATGCTCAGGGAGACCCTAGACCCTGTTGAGTATTTCCGATTTACCGCATTTAAATGTCTTGCCTTGCACTACTTGGCATTATCTTTTTTTATGTCTCTTTGATTTTATCAGGAGTCTACCATGATTTTCAGACATTGTTTACTTAAGATCTGTTGCAGTACAAGACGTTCTCAAGTGGATCCTCTTGGCTTCATCACCACAGATCCTCCTCCTCCTCCCCTTCCTCCTACTGCTCCTCCTTCTGTTTTTTCGAGACAGGATTTCTACCTGACCTGGAACTAGCTCTGTAGACCAGGCTGGCCTCGAACTCACAGAGATCTACCTGCCTCTGCCTCCCAAGTGCTGGGATTACAGATCATTCTTTTTTTAATATTTATTTATTATGTATACAATATTCTATCTGTGTGTATGTCTGCATACCAGAAGAGGGCACCAGACCTCATTACAGATGGTTGTGAGCCACCATGTGGTTGCTGGGAATTGAACTCAGGACCTTTGGAAGAGCAGGTAATGCTCTTAACCACTGAGCCATCTCTCCAGCCCTACAGATCATTCTTAATGGATACTTCGCCTTGCACAGCCTGGGTTGCAACCCCTGTACTTGGTTGCTTTTATGTCACTTTTCTTTCTGCATTAGGGATGCACAAAACATTTCTAATGACCACGTGGCTTCCTAGTTGAAAACGCCTCTGTGGTTCCAGAACCAGAGATTGTACTCATAAAGTCAGTGAAAAAAACTGGCTAAACCAGAAACTCCAAATAATGTTCTGTGAATTAGAAGGCGACTTCCCTCCCACCACTTTGGTACTTTCAGATAGATGGCGTCCTGCAGGAGTTGGCAATGGCATGGCACCGTGAAGATGGTTCTTCGAGGTGAGAAAAGGATAGCATCACGGTGTGGAGGATTTCCTCTTGTTCAAGAACTAGGGATTAAGAAGTTCTCTCCCTTTTTTATAGAAGAACTGTGAGCTACAACATGGGGCTGGCACAACAACCTTAGAAACCTGGACTCCTTCTTTCTGTGCTATTTTGGGCCCATGGTTCCCACTTCTAAGAGGCTTTAAATCTCAAGACAGTTCCTAGAGATCTGGCTTTGAACTCTAAACTCTACGTAGCAGGAACGAAGACTGGATTGAAAGACAAACAATTCATGCTCGGATCTTACTTTACCTTTTTTTTTGAGCAATATTTGTTAGATGTAATATCCAACAGCATCTGTTTCTACCCACGGACCAGAATGAGACACGTGTATAGACCAGCCTTTAGCTAGGCAATGCTGCATTCAGTTGGATGCATTCCTATGTGTGTGTGTGTGGGGAGGGGCGGGGGAGGATCAAGATTTTGTCACTAAGAGAAGCCCAGAATGTATTGGCCATCCTTCTTGTCTGAACAGGTTTGCACCCATTTGGTTGGTTCTGAGTGTGTGTATGAGCCAGAAGTTGATGTTCAAAGTCTTTCTCAATTCTCTCCAATCCCACTATTTTGGAGAAAGAGTCTCTCACTAAACCTAGAGTTTACTAAGTCAGCTAGATTATCAGGCTAGCAGGCCTCAGACAGCCTCTTGTCTTCACATCTCTAGCTCTGAGATTACAGGCATTTCCTGTGGATGCTGGGGGTCTCACCTCAAGCATTCATGTTTATGCAGTACACACTTTTCCTGTCTCTAGCCAATGACCACTGTGGTAGTTTTATTCTTTTTATTAGCATGCATTAATTATGCAGAAGAACAGGTTCCATTTTGCTATTTTCACACACATGCTCAGTGTATTTAGACCCTTTCACAATACACATAATGTATCTTGCTATTTTCGCATGCAGATTGTTTTATGCTTTTTCCACACACTAATATATTTTTGCCATTTTCACAGGTATAATATATTTTGACATTTTTTGCATACACAATGTATTTTTTCATTTCCACACACATAATGTATTTTGGCATTTGCGTGCACGCACACACACTGAATGTACTCTGCTCCCACCCCCATTGTTCCTTCCTCACTGCTGCTAGCCCCAGTTCCTTCATTTCCAACTTGCTCTTCCTCTGCTTCCACATCTATCTTTTGGTGACCCAATGAATTTCATTAGTGCTGCCTTCAGGAGTATGAGTGAGGGCCTGGTTACAGGAGCAGAGGCATCTTACTGACAGCTACAGGGCTGATGAAACCCTCTTGCCTTCCCCAGGAGTCATCAATGCCATTCCCCCTCAGGGAAGGGGACGAGCACTTTCCCTAAAGGCCTCTCCTCCCTGCATGGCAGGAGATTGACAGTTATAGCTGGTATCATTCACGCACATTTGTCTGCACTGCTTTTCTCCCTTAGTCTGTTATGAGTAGTATTCAACTTACCTTAAAAATTTTGTCTTTGATAGATAGTGTAAAGTTTAACGAAAGTTCAAAAAAATTTAGGTTATGGATAAAAAAAACCCCTGATTTATATCCACAACTGTGAAAGTAAATGCTATCAGAAGAAATTAGCAATAAATTTTAAAAATCACGTGTTTTCTTTTATCTGTGTGCCAGTTATTTCTAGACATTTTGTATAAGGAAAGTTATACAAAATCTGAAATGTTATCTGTTATATAATTTTTTATATAATTTTTGCAGAAAACAATTTGAAAATATTTTATTAGAATAAATAAATAAAATAAACTATGGGTAATAAAGTAGTCTGCACACAAAAATCTCAATTTCATATATTTGGCTTGACTTGAGACTCTTGCAGTTATATGATTTTATGTTCCCCAGAGCCCTGGGTCAGAACAATACTCGTGTCATCCCAAGTTTCAACCAGAAGGCCTAGACAATCCTATTTCCAAAGCAGGTTTCAAAGGCCAATAAGAAATTAAACCAAAGTTGAATTTTATTTGCTCCAAATATGCTCTTCAAAAATCAGTGCCAACATTAACCCAATGAAATGGGCCCTGTTTTGAATGCTAGGCCAGGCTGCTGCTGAGAAGCATAGAGGGACTGCATGCATTTTAGGACACACAGGAGTCCTCCCACCCACACAGCAACACACAGCAGGGTAGCCCCTTCCTCATGAAACACCTGGCAATGTCAGTCCTGGCGAGCTCACCGTGGTGCCTGCTTCCTGGAAAGGCCTGCTGACTAAATATATTCTGTCTGTTGTGGCAGAGCTTGTATTGAGATATCGATCGAAAGCTGGGTGGCAGAATGTCAATAAATGATACAGGTAGCATGACCCAAATGATCTTAGTCAATTATGATGAGTGGACATCTATTCTCCACAGTTCTTTATTTTTGTTTCGACAGAAGTTTAAGTTGTCCACAATTCAGTTTAACAAAGGAACATCAACAAGATTGGTGAAATAATGGGCAATGAGGTTAGTTATTACTTTTGGTCTTCTGTCTTCCCACTGACTCTTTTGACTCCTTATGGCTCAAGAAGGCCATCTCGTCCAAAGGACCAAGGAGTCTATTACTAGTTTATTCAAAGGCTATGAAATCAGTGTTTCCAAGAAATACCTGCACATGTATCTAGAGTCACCACTTTTCACAATAGTCAGAGAACTGATGTGTCTCTTGGCATACGAATGGATAAAGAGGATATGACATATTTATACAATGGCACAGTGTTCTACTGCAAAAGGTGAGGTCCTGTCATTTGTAGCAATGCAAACATTATATTGGTTGAACAAGTTAGACTTAGAAGACAAATACATGTTCTCACATACGGAAGCTAAAAATTTAATCTCAGAAGAGGAGGAGCTGAAGGCTGGGAGTTGGACATTGTAAGTGGAAAGGGAAGGTGGTTAAGGTGTGTGAAGTTCACATACTAGGAGGAGTAAATTATTATTTTGGACATCACAGTAAGATAGTGGCTATAATTGACAATAATGAACTAATTATCTAAACAGAGCTCACCCCAAAGAACTGTCAATGTTTGAGGTGATAGCTTGGCACCTATCTTATCTGATCACTGCACACTGTGTACATGTCTTGAGGTATCAGACTGTACCCACAGGTAGGTATGATTATGCCTTAATTAAAAAAATAAAAGTTTTCTCCAGAGCAGAGCTGTTTATTCTATGGCGAGAGACTTGTCTGTGGGTGCTATTTCCAGTTTGTCACAGGTTGGTTCTTTGTAAATAGAATGCACAAGAATTATTAGAAAAAAATGAAATAAAATTTAGAATAAAGAGAGAAAATCTGAACTCTGTTTCATATTAGGTAGTAATAGACGTACAATGATACCAGATTGCTGCTGGGATTTACTGGTGCTTGCTCTTGGTTTCTATACGTATCTCAGTTTCTGTACTTGACTCAGCATGACCACACCTCCTGAACCACCCCAACAGCACAGCCATCTGGGGACTGAGTAACAAACTTAATCTAAGACCATTTATCATTTGGACCATCACAGTATCTTTCTCCATTCTTTCTGGGTTTAAATAAGTCTTAGGTGTAGTGATCCCTTGATCAGTAAGACTTGATCATTGAGTTCACTGATTCATACAGGCTGGCTAGCCAACAAACCTCTGGAATCCTTTTGTCTTCATATACTCCTTGTGCTGGAATTCAAAGTATTTTGGAATACTGAGTAATAGTGACAACATTTCTTAAGGCAGACAATGAGTGTTGCCTTGAATCTACTAGAAGAAAACAGATTCTACCAGGATCATTGCTCAACACAGTTGGAGCCATGGATTTCGGTCAATACTTCTTGCTCATTTTGGCTTCTGTCCTTCTTGTAACTGCTTCATATTTCCTCTGACAAACCAGTTGCTTCCACTCCTAGTGGCTCAGGAGACAGTGGTTCTGCAGCTGCCACTTCTCTTCCACAAACTAGGCAAAGCACTTTGTCTGGGCTGACCGTAATCTGTCCATGGAACTTTCCAAAGATGTGTAAAACAGAAGCTCCTGCTTCACCAAGATGGCAGAGTTGCATCTCAGGCACAAAGAGAAAGCAGAGGAAACAAGGCTATCCCAGAGAAACCAGAAGAAATGCATGGGACACCAAAATAGATAGCCATTGCCTTGATCTCTCTTCTAGCCCATTTTTTAAAAAAAGATTTCCAGTTTTCCAATTGGCCTATGTTATAAATGTTAATTGATATGATTAACGGGAAAAGAAAAAGCTTTTAATTTATAAATGTGAAAGTTTTAGGAAAATGTGACATACTTCACACTTTCCTAACTCTCCTCCTTTAGTTTATCCCATGCGTTAGTAACCTCAATCCTTATGACATTTAACCTCCACATCTTTGTGGTATACTGCAAGTGGTGAATGAGAAGTAAATACGTGGTGTGGTTGTGACCCCTAGGCATGTCAGAGTATGCTGGGGATTTGGCTACTTAAGAGAATAAAGAAGATGCTCCTTGTAGGTGGAGTGTTTTGTTGGGACTGCCAGCTCCCAAATAACCACACAGAGACTTAATACTAATTATAAACACCCAAGCAATAGCTTATGCCTATTGCTAACTAGCTCTTACAACTTAAATTAACCCATCTTTCCTATCTACGCTCTGCCATGTTGTGGTATCTTCTTTCAGCACAGCACATTAATCTTGCTTCTCTCTGTGTCTACACAAGACTCCTGAGACTCCACCCTTCTTCTTCCCAGCATCCTCGTAGTCTGGCTCTCCCACCCAGTCTCTTTCTGCCTGGCATAGGTCAGTCAGCTCTTTAGTAACCAATGGGAGTAATACACATTTATAGTGTATAAAGATTATGCCACAGCATGTCCCTGTTCTTTCCTGAGATACATTTGATTTGATTTTGGGAATAGGTGCAGACTTTGAGGAGAATAATTCTGTATCCTTATATAAGTCACGTAATCCTGATTTTTAGATGAATTCCTAAGTGGCTACCCTGCTTCTACCTGTGTTGGTTGGCACAGATTTAAGGAAGCAACTGAAAAGCCTTCGGTGTTTTTTAACCAGGACTGGGTTCTTATTTATTCATTCATTGAAGAAATGGTGATGGATGGATGCTCAGGGCCAAGCATTTTAAAGACAGTGTTTGTCTGTTGGGGAATTATGACTGCAAAGTGTCTTTCCCAAATGTTTTTCAAAGCTGAAATTAATGCCTTGTGACACATCTGCACAGAACGTGTAGAGGTAAAAATGATTTCTGAAAAGGGCTCAGCGGGCGCCAAGAAACTAGATCATCCTTCAACCTAGTTTTAAAACACAGAATTGCAGCTCCTATTTCAAGATCAGGAGTAAAAGTAGGTAATGTGGAGTGAGGAAAATTTCATTAAATATAACATTTGAATTTTTTAGTATTGACCTATTGTCAGTCAGTCTACAGATATTAGCTAAGAAATGCTTTTACTACTTTACGTTACGTTAAATTACTTTGTTCATTCACCATCTCTTATAACTGCTATGCACTAGGTGCTGCTTCCTCTAAAAATAGTTCCTTTAAAAACATTTGCTATATATGTATAATTATCAAAATGTCTCTGGGGAAACTATAGCATTTTTTTTTACTAAAAATTTGCTTATTTTCAGTTTCATTAGCTTTAAAAATTAATCTTAAGTCATTGGAACATTTTCTTCCATTTTTTAAATTTTCACCTTTTAGTTTTGCTATAAATATTTGCTTCCCATCAGTGGATTTCTAGGCCAGGGTGAGGTAATTGAGGTCCTTGTGAGTCGTTGATATTGCCTAGCCCCAGTGTTCGCTGTGAACACAGTCTGAAGTAAAATTGGAAGACATAATAAGAAACTCTAATCCAGTTATTTAATGTGTTTCCTTTCTGTGGAAGAGGGCTTGATTCACAGCTGGCAGCTAGGCCACCATGAGCTGGTGTAGCCAAAAGGAAAGGGATCAGACCACCCAGAACAGAAACCAATAGTCCACCTGGTCTCATCGTGTGGGTTTCACAGTTCAAATCCCTGCACTCAAAGGTAAACTTTTGAAACGTTAAAGACACGTTCACTGTTAAAATGCGATTCCTGCTGCTGGTGAGATGAAAGCTAGTTGAGCTTCTGGCATGTGCAAGATGCACCGGGAAAGAGCTTCTGTCACGTGCAAGATGCGGCCGGAAAGAGTTTGCTGTTAGGCCCCTGAGAACAGCGTTAAGGGCAGTTAGTGTATGGGGGTCTGTGTTCAAGCACATTCTGTTCTGATTCTGGAAGTTGTTTATTATTCTGAATGTGATATAAAAAGTTAGGTTTTCTTTCCTAGTTCTTGGTTTATGATCTTTCGTCTTGGCCCACCCAGGGGAAATGACAGCATGTCACACCCGCCGCCTAGGAAGTGGGTGCTTGCCCAGATTCTCCTGTGGGGAGGCTCAGCACAACCGTTGCTCTGGTCCCCTGGGTCCCTCTTTACTAGGCCATTTCTTTACATTTGTTGTTAGTTTTATAATTTTTGGAATATTTACTTAGAAATAACCATTTATATTTATTTAGAAAAGCAGCAGGTATATTGTGTGGGTAAAGTGTTTTTGGAACTGAAGAGAACAGGTCTTTAATCCCACCTCTGACGACTAGGAGCTGTGTGAAGCAGGTGACATGCTTAGTCTGCCAGTTTCCCTTTCTATAAAATAAGGATAATAATTTCCACCTCACAGAGCTAAATGTGACCGCATGAAACAGACCTGGTAAGTAGCAGATATGACCACGTTGTGAGTACCTTGACTTACGTTATTTAATATTCCAGAATCCTCTAAATAACATCTAGGGACAATGAATGGTTTGTATTTCTTGGTTACAAGACCTCAAAATAATTGCCAATTGCAAACAGTTTTATTTATTCTAATTATCTTTATTTTAGAGTCTTACAGTGCAGTCCAGGCTAGCCTTGAACTTTGGATTCTTCTGCCTCGACCTCTCAAGTACTGGAATTGCAGGAATACATCACTATGCTTGGCATTTGATGCTATCTTTACGACCTCACAGGTGCCCTAGATCCGCATTCCTGTTTAGTAGGGATATTACTGAAGCACCCTAAGACATTTTCATTTAAAGCTCTGATGCTTATTAGCAAGTAATATGCAAGATTATTGAAATTTCTGCTTGGATTCAGATGTGCTTATTAAATAATGTGTCATTTCCAGTTTGGCCAACTGAGAGTTTAGTTTTTGTTTGGTATTTCCAATGTCTTTGTAGTTATGGTGTTTTTCAGATATACATGAGTTATCTCAAAAATGCGGCAGACTTTTTTCCCTTTCTTAGATTGCCTTTACTGGAAGAGATATGATTTAATGTAACCCAAAACATGATTCTAATATTTCCTTAGAACTTTATGTTCACTGAAACTTCTCTTAAGAATTTACATAATTCCATAACCATTTTAACTGTACAAACGATGTGGAACTAATAATACCACTATTATAATTTGAATGAGGAAAGTAAGCTCCAGAGAAGCGGTGATTGGTAGGAATTAGATGTTAAAATATCTCATTTGAATGGTTTTGCTTTAGTTTGTTTACTGTTATCATTATTATTTAATTTGACTATCATTACCATCATCTTTTGTGTGTGGTGGGGGATGAGTGTGTCACTGAAAGCAATCAGAGAACAATTTTCTAATGGTCATTCCTCACCTCCCACAGTGATTTTCATGTCTCAGGTGGCCAGTCTCCTGTGACACGTGCCTTTGCCTGCTGAGCCACCTTGCAGAGCCTGCTTGACTAACTTTATTTAAATAAAGCACAATTGGCCACTAGCCTGCTCTGGATCCTGAAATTCCTTTGACTCTTTGGTGCACAGGACTGTGTATCTCTTCATATCATAATAGGCACATAAAAACAAATATCCACATGTCCTCCATCCTCAGTTCAGCTCCTGCGTGAACTCCAGCACAGCAGTTCCCACCGACGGAGCCCACTGCCTCTGCAAGGAAACAAAGGGCTCCCACGAAATCCAAAGGATGAAAAATAACATGGGGTGCGGCGGAAGCTAGACTCAATCAATGATAATCTTGCAAGATCAGGTTGACAATGACTAATATTCCCTACAGTGCTCTCCACTGGCTGAATGATGGCAACTGATCTTCCTGCATGTCTAGGATTGCTATTTCTTCATAGGGTATTCTTCTATTCCTTTCCCCACTTACATTTCTCTTTGTGTCTCTCTCTTTATCCATGGTTAACAAACTCTTTGCTTTATGGGCTGACTTAAGATATCCTGATTGCCAAGGGGCTTTTCAGAGGCACACTTTTAGTAATGTCTGCAAGCTCTTTTGTAATTTTCCACCCTGAGCTAACACCTGGTTTGAGTGAGAGTAGCCAGGAGGGTCCCATAAGTAGGAGCTGGCTAGCAGGGGCCCAGTGCCTCTCACTTATCTGTAGCATATAAACGTAAGCCTACTTAAGGCCTTTTTTTTTCCCCTTGAAAATGGGCCAGGCTGTTTTCATTTGCTACACTCTTACCTAATAAGGCATCCCAGGTCTGCTGGCGCCTGATCCTCAGAAGCGTGTGTGTGGATGTGAGCAACCAAGACACACCAAACAGCAATGTCTTCCCATCAGTCTCGCGTCAGAGGATGAGGAAAGATAAACTAATTCCAACGACGGGCCAGGAAAATGGGCAAGCGGCACATGGTAACAGCTCCTAGCTAAGAACAAAGAATGCTGTATTCAAACAGTCACTTGCTGCCTTGGCATAAAGATTCCCAGAAGAGTCCCAGCAGTACGCCAGACTCCTGCAGTAAAATGACCTGTGAAAGTCTTAAAAACATTTTGCTAGATTCCTGGTTTTATTTTATATGTGTGACTGTTTGGTTTGTGTGGATGCTGTATGTGCACCATGTGAATGCCTGCTACTTACAAAGGTCAGAAGAAGGTATTGAACCCCCTGGAACTGAAGTTAGGAATGGTCATGAGCCACCATGTGGGTGCTGGGAATCGAACCTGGTCGTCTGCAAGAACAAGGAGTGCTCTTGGCCTCTGTGCCATCTCTCCTGTGTGAGTCTTGGCTCAGCTTCCCTACATAGTACCAGACCGTGTAATACTTTTCCTCTCGCTCCATTTGGAACTTTCTTATCAGGGCTCATCTGGGACGATGGTGGCTGCGGTGGCTCAGTTGCTGAGCTCTTGCTGTATCCACCGTTTATCCCAGTACTTGTTCACAGTGTGGAGCTGTGTCACCATTTGAGGAATCTAGAACTGCTAGGCCCCTACTTCCTTTCTCTATGTTTTTGAGTAATCAGGTCCTCCTGAACCAGAGAGTAAAACCATTTCTGTGTTGTCTACTAGTTCAGTGTACTGAGGTGGAGATGGAGCTGAGTTTTTCTAGTTTTTATCCCAATAGATAAATAGACAAGAGGAAGCAAACTCACCCACAGAAGTACTCAATAGTTTCAGCATTTGTCTTTATGAATGCGTGCACACATATGTGAGCGTGTGCAGGCACATGTGTGTAGATGCATGTGGAACCTGGTTGTTATTGGTGATGATAGTTTCCTCTGGCAACATCAAATTTATGTTTCTGGCCTTTAACTAAACCCAAGCCCACTGAAGACCGGCTGGTCTGTAAGCTCCAGGCCTCCTTCCAGCTCTCCCTCTCCAGCGGTGGGGTTTCAGGAGTGGTCTGCTGTGTCCAGCCTTCCTGATTGGGTACTGTGGATTAAACCCATTTTCGTGCAAGAGGCCTTACTCTCTGACCCACTTCCCCAGCCTACAGCCCTGTTGCATTATAAACGATCTTACTTGCTTTGCAGTGACAGTTGAGACGGACACCCATCCTTTTGGAATCCTCCTGGGAATCTGCTGTCATCATCTACGTTTAGGAGGCAGCAGAATGTAAATCCATTGCTTTGGGGCTGAAATACTCGAGTTCAAATTCCAGGTGTCTGAGAATCAGCTCTGTGAGCCATATGTTCGGCCAAAACACACCTGCAAAATGCAGGGAGGACTGGTGTTTTCCTCGGGGACCTCTGACTTGAAGCCGCTAACATCCTCATGGTTCTTTAAACTGGGCCTGGTTTGTAATGAGTGCTCGTCAGTACCAGAAGAAGTCATCTGGGCTTGTTGGCCCTGCCAACCCCTGTGAAGCACCTGGATGGCAGCTAGTGCTGGCATCACAATGACCCACTATCTCTCCATCTGTATCTGTCTCATCATCAGTTTCTCCGTCTATCTACTTTCAGTGCTGGGGCTAGAATCCAAGGCCTCATTTAATTAGGCAAATGCTTTGCCGTTGAGTTATATCCTTAGACACTTATAATGACAATAATAATATTGACTGTGTTCTCATTGTCTTAACTTATTCGTTTTAGAGGATGATTTTGATAGAGCTATTTATAGAAATTCCAGTTCCTGTGCCCAGAGCTCCTGTTATGAAATTGATATATTATCTTGTTGTTGAGTTTTAATTGCACATGCCCAGTAAAGCACAGACTGTTTTCTTGCTCATTTGAACTTCAGTACCAAACCGGACCGGAGGGAAGAGGAGCCATGGGTATGGGGATGTGTTGGCTCCAGGGAGAAGGAGAGGCAATTATGCTAAACTTTGCAAATCCACAGTCATCAAGGAAGCCACAGTTAGTTAATGACAGAATAACTCAGTCCTCATTCCTATGTTGATTTCTGCAGTCTGAACCACTTCATTGCCATTGTGGTTGGACGAAGGCTTTTCGTGTAGGCTCTAAACCCAAGGTGATTTAGGCCTTTGTTTTCTGTCAATGCTTGCATGGTCTTAAAAACAAAACAATTTTCCCCTTGTTGTGGGAACACGTGCTCAACAGTTTTAAGTGTGAAATCATTTGCATAAATGAGGATTAAGTTCTTTCTAAGAGAAGAAAAGATAGCCAATCCCAATTTAGATTTGTTTGGACTGGTTGAGAGCCCTGTTTCATTAATTGGAGTGATGACCTTTTAAGAACTGGGCCAATTTTATTTGAAAGCAGGTGGGCTGGAGTGGAGGTGTCGTAAACTCTCCAGTTGGCACAACTGGGTGAAGATATGTAAGAGGACTCTGGGGAGAGGATGCACCAGGGTCTGTCAGGAAGCAGCTCATGCCATTTTTTTTCACTTCTTATGGTAGGATTACTTATCAACATGAAAATTCATTTGGAACCCAGCTTCAAAGAAGAGACCATAGAAATGCTACACCTGTGAGCAGGTGACAGTCAGGTCTGTCCCTCAGTTTCCCCAAGATTTCCACTGAAAAATAAAAAAGAACTCAAGGTTTGAAAAATACTGATAGCTAGGACCTAGGAATATCTTTATTAAATTTGTCATTTTACGGTACCAAGTGAAATACTCTTAAGTTGTTAAACGTTTTTCATATTTGCTTTATTTAATTATGTGTGTATATGTGGGCACGTGCACATGAGCTCAGGTGCCTGCAGAGGCCAGAGGCCTCCCCTGCAGCTGAGATAATTGGTGACTCAACCATCACGGGTGCTCCGCAAGATCAATACGTTCCCTGTTAATCACTGAGTCATATACACAGCCCCTCATTTTTCATATTTTTAAGATATAATCATAAAGAGGGTCTGACAACATTTCTGGAAACAAGGAGGTAATACATGTTTTACGCTTTCTGGGCCAACTTGCAAAACTGAGTATGCGATATCCATGCTTAGAGAAGACAAATGCTCAGAATTAAAAAATATAGTAATAATTATAATCACCACTGTGTCTAAGCTTTTATAATGCAGATTGGCTAACGAGAAGAATTGAGTTCTCCTTTGGAAAAATAGCATTTTGCTTAATTGGGATTCAAGTTAATGTTCCCCGTAAGAAATTGATTAGCAATGCTCATCTGCACAAACAGCCTTGACTTGTGAGCTGTGCACGCACAGCGGGCGGGGCTTTGATTCATGGGCCTGTCAAAAGACGAAATTGCTATTAAGCTGAAAGAAGTTTAGCCTAAAACTGATAAAGTTTGGCCCGAAACTGTTCCCAAACATTGAACGGCATGCTGGATCGATGTAGGAAAAACCCTGACTATGTAGTGTCCATCTGTAGCCAAGCAAGTGAAATCCAATTGCCTGGCCTCAGCCAATTACAGCCAGCACTAAAGCTTGAACAGGTCACAAACTGCCAACCGATCCGACTGTATCAAAGGAGACAAACGCCTCCGTATACTGTGCTCACGCTGATTGTTGCCAGTGAGGCTGTTTCTGTGTGTCTCTTCCTTTGTATTCTATTTTTAAAAATCTTTTAAAAAACTGCTGAGATCATAATTACAACATTTCTCCTTCCCCTTCTCTCCCCTCAAGCCTTCCCAAGAATCCTTTGTTGCTCGCCTGCAAATTCATGGCCTCTTATTTCATGCAACTGTTATTGCATGCATATATGTATATACATATATTCTTACAGACAACCTAGTCATTCTGTACAATGAGCCCTGTATGCATGTCTTCAGGATTGAGTGGTCAGTTCTGGGCACCAATGGCTGTGCTCTTCCTTTGGTCTGTAGTGCTGGCCTGTTCTAGAACCTTTTATTTGATTTTAAAATTCCTTTATTTCTTTGAGGCAGATCTCATCCCACTGGTCCAGAATTCACGGTGTAGCCCAGGTTGGCTTTGACTTTGTAGCGGTACTCCTCAGTGCAGCTCTCCCCTCGTGGTGAGGGTACCAGTGCGAGCATTTCTGGAGAGAAGGGAGGTGAGGTGGAGACAGGCTAACCTCCAACAGAGCCCTAGCTATGGGTTGCGCAAATACACTCCTAAGTTAATTGGCTTCATTTCTCATGAATCCCTGCACACTTGATTGTCATATTGGGCCCAGTAAAGTTGCTTAGCCCAAATTGAAGGTCTCTGGCAAATGTTATTTAACAGGTCATAGTTGTGGATCTCTGTTCTGGAATAAACGTCATCAGAAAAGCAGCAGTTAGATTATTTACTTATTCATTTGTATTTTTTATTGAAAAAATACTTTTAAAAACTACAATATATTCTGATCATGGTTTTTTTGTTTCCCAACTCCTCTCAGATCCTCCCTAGTTTCTCATCCATCCAAATGCACATGGTTTCTTTTTCTCATTAGGATACAAGCAAAAAAATCTAAAACAAAGTAAGATGAGATAAAATAAAAACAAACAAAACAGAACTGGGCAAAGCAAACAAACAGAAGAAAAAGAGTCAAAGAAAAAGCTCAGGAAATACTCAGGAAACACGCAGATGTGGAGACACAAGCTTTAAGGTGTTTTGTTTCACAGTGAGAGCAATGGGCCAGCTTCTCACTCTTAGGTTTTTAGTGATGTTTTTCTGTTTGCAGGTGAAATTACAGCTCCCAGTGTGGATAAAATTTTAGTAAAAAAGAAACTCAAAAATTCTCTGCAGGAGTCTTTTCCGGAAAGGAATTTGTCAAAATATGTCAAGAAAGCTAAAAAAAAAGGTACATGCATACTTTGCTTGCCCCAGTAATTTCGTTTCTAAGAATTTAACCTGGTGAGGGTTGTACCCGAGTATTTAAGATCAAGGTTATTCATTGTTCATGTGAAAACCTGTGCACATCTTAACTGCTTGATTGTAGTATTATCAGTAATAGAAATTACTAATTAATAGATTAGAAATTAATAGATTGCTATAGACATAAAAGGGGCTGTTATGGGTCCATTCTAAGTTATTATGGATTTTGATTTGTGGACAGGGAAATCTGTTCATAATATACTTATGAAATTCTTTAGGAAATTCAGCCACAGACATGAACCATGCTGCCATTCCTTTGTAGCATAAAAATACATGAAATGATTAATAAGGAAACAAGATAATAAAACTATATATTCAAACATTAGCAGTGTTTATTTGTAGGCTAGAATGGAGATCAACATTTTTAGCACTGTAATAATAAGTAATATTTTTTGACTGTTTGGCAAGGTAATTGGGAAATACTTTACATACATAAGCTCACATAATCCTTACACTAATGCTATGAAGCAGAAATCCTTAGTCCTCCAGTAAGGGTGATGATGGGCTTGTGGTTTCCAGGGGTCAAATAGAGTCCCCAGTTTCACAGAAACTGTGAACATCTGTCTGATCCCAGAATTTGTAGTGTTGTTTTCAGTACTGATAAATTTGCTTATTTCTTCCTGCAATTTATTAACCTTCCTCTGACTCCATTTCTAAGTTGGAAATGAGAGCGTTCATTAACCCTGAATCCCCCTGCAGGTGTAATCATTACCGCTCTCCCGACGGGAAGGTTAACATTCCACATTCCTGCGGTTGAGAACGGGTACTCCGTTTGTCTTAGCGCCACGACCTAGGTCCCCTAAACTCGCGTTCTCCAGCATGAAGTACAGTCCTGTGTACCCTTAAGAGAAATCCCTTGGCTTGGAGAGGCGGTTTGACCCTAACAGCTCTTTAGAACTGGCGCGGGAAGAGGAAATGGTTCACTGATGGTTGATCAAGGCACAGCCTTATTTCCAGAGGATTTTAACTTATTCAAATGAGAGTCCTGCGCGCTCACTTGGATAATAACATGCCGACTACGAATAATCACCTGGATCTCAACCTCATGCTACATTTATTTTTTTCCTGAGTGCTAAGGCTGAGGATGCTATAAAAATGATGGCTATTAAAGGTGGACGTTTTCTCTTCACTGAATGAGGTGACTTGTCCCCTGCGGGTTGAACTGCTCTTTAGGATAATGAGGCCCATCACCAAAGGTCAATGGTCACCCTACACTCTGGTTTATGTGATTACTGGGTTGTAGTGCAGAGACAGCACTGTCAGTCCCATTCCATTCTCTGCCCTCCCCCCACTGTCTGAAGGATTTCTTCACACTTTTGTTCTGGCGCCTTGCAAACAGCATTTTCCTAACTTACTCCCCTCCCTCCTCTTTCATTTTTATTTCTTTCTTTTGGCATAGGTTCTCAGTCTGGAGGAGACCAGGGCGGCCCAGAATTTGCTGTGTTAAATTGATGATGCTCTTCCTGCCTGGGCATCCTAAGTATTAAGATTTTAGTCAAGTGTCAATATACCCTCCTCCATAGCTGTATTAAATGCAGTTAAAATTGTCTGTTGTGAAACAGTCTGTTTCCACCTAAATAGATAGCTGGAACACATAAGAAGTACAGGAAAGTTTTGAGTAATGCTGAATTCAAAGTGGTTTGTTATAAAAATGGATGTGATTATCCCAGCTACTCAGGATGCTGAGGCATGAGGACCAAAAGTTTTAGGTCTACCTAGACTACATAAAAAAATTTATGCCATTCCAAGGCAGTTCGATGAGCTTCTGCCTCAAAATAAAGGGGTAGGGTGTAGCTCATTGGCTGTATGCACGCCTAGAATGTGTAAGGCTGCGGTTCAATTCCAAGCATGCCAAAAGTGTCATTATAAAGAGGAATTCAAATTTTGAGTGAAAAATTTAAGGGTTATTAATTTAATTGATCCCAAGTAATTTTGGAGTAGGGAAAGTCCCATTATTCAGCGAAGGATGATAAAGTTAAATGTAGCATTGGGGGCGAGCGAGGCTGGTACAAAACCGGCAATAGCTTTGTCTTCATTTCAGCTGCTGCCCCCTCACCCACTCAACTAATGCTCTCCCTCCTTAGGTCCTGAGGTCAAGGCTGGGAAGACCCATTCTGCTCTGAGGGGACCTAGTTTCCTGGACAATCGCTAGGGATCTTGTAGTGTCCTGTGAACGATATTGTCCTTCAGAAGTCACAAGGATGTATTCTCCTACCCCTCAGCTGTAGATGAGGCAATGCAAAATTCAGATGGACTCATAATTTGAAAGTACTCTCATATCATCCATTCAGACCAGTGGGGGAATTATTATTTTGATAATTGCTATTTTTATGTATTTAAAATTTAATTTCTTTCTTCTTCTTTTTTTTTTTCCATTCTGGGATTGAACCGAGGGCCTTATACTTTCCAGGCAAACACTCTACCAATGAACTCTAGGCCTTTCTATATTATTATTAATCTTGTTATATTTTGGGCTGGCCAAGAAGTTGCCTTGGTCTTTTCAGGGTTGGGATTATAGGCATGTGCAACGAATCCTAAATTCCTTCAGATTGTTATCATTTTTTAATGTAAATTTTAAAAATTTTGGAGATCAGGCCTTTGTCTGATGTGGGGTTAGTGAAGATCTTCTCCCATTCAGTAGGATGCCTTTTTGTCTTAATGACTGTGTCCTTCGCTTTACAGAAGCTTCTCA
>JAQHUG010000074.1:5851175-5868659 GCA_028555095.1 Dicrostonyx torquatus
TGGGCTTCCCATAGGGCAGGGTATCCTGCCCCATCTTAAGGAAGCAGGGGGAGGGCGGTTGGGTGGGTGGGGGGAAGCGGGAGGGCCAGGAACAAGGGGAGTAAATGTAAATTTTTCTTTTAATAATAATAAAAAAATTAAAAAGATAAACACTACATATTAAAATAAAAGATTAAGCCTCAAAAAAAATTGATTCTTTGGGAATTTCACATGGTGCACCCCAACTCATTTCCCAGTCCCCCACCATTCACCTTTTACCCTTATAGCGTCCACCCAAAAAGAAAAAGTATTAGCTAAAAAACAAAAACAAGACACAAAACAAAACAAAAAAGCAAAACCAAACCAATCAAACCAAAAGCACTTTGCTCCTCCGTCTTTCCTGTCTCTCCATCATGCCTTCAAGAGTCATCGTAGTGGCACTGGGAGCTGTGACGTGGTACGTGGTAAGCCCTTTTGTTCAAACTCGCAAATGTTCATTGTGCAAGGAGTTGTTGGTTAGGTTAGGGCCTCTGGCTTCTGGTTCACTATCAATATTGGTCGCTCACTGAAACTCCTCACGGATAGCTTGCTGTTGCCCCAAATCATGGAGATCCTGGAGGCATAGTTCTTCACACACTCCAGCAGGTTATAAATGGGGTCGATGTTGTTGTGGGCCAATTCAAAGCCCTTGATGTGGGTCTTGGTGGTAGCTGAGCTGGTCCGTGTGGGCCACTGGGATCACTTCCCTCAGGCGAGGGACAGAGCCCGCTCTCCTGTGCTCATGGTGAGGGGGTGGGGCCAGCTTTTCCAAGTGCAGGGGGCTGGGGTGGTGGATGGGGGATCATCTCTCTTGTGAGGGGGGGTCACCTTTCCCATGCCAGGGTCATCGGGCTCTCCCAGGGCTTGAAAAGGGTGGGGCTGACTCAGCAAGGTTCTCAGACTTCAACAGGCATGGTTTTCAGGAACCCCTGCGTTAGAATGGGCAACGGATATCAACACAGACCTCCTCAGCCATAGGACCATGGAGCCAGAAGTGGCCCTCCGCAATAGTTTAGGCCTAGATGTCATTATGGCTCCAGGTAGCAATGCAGGCCATTTAATTATTGAGATGGCCCTAAATGCTGACAATGCAGTCATGTCTCTTGTGAAGATTTTGTCTGAGATCATAGAAGGACACGTACTGCTGAATTTTCTTTGTTTCAGCAATGAAAATTTCCAATTCAGTGTATGTGCTTTATATAAATAGCATTACACACAAGAATAATTTTCAAAGGCAATACTTTCAATGAGAATGAAGAACAAGATGTCGCCAACCCCACTGATAAGAACATTTTCTTTTTCAAGTCTTCAAAATCCAGAGCTGGAAGTAGTAATTTCCCTCATAAATTTGTTCTTGATCCTCATCTAGCTGAGTGTCAAACTGATCCCAGCTACTTGTCTTTGGTTCCTTTTAAGTTAATTTTGACATTAGACACAATTAGTCTCTGATTTTTGGGGACTTTATTCTTACAGGGGAAGAAAAAATTTTCATTTTTTATCCTTCTAGGGTGTCTGGTTGGGTCTAAGAATGAAACTGTCTTGAGAAACGCACACACACGCATGCACACACATGCACTCGCACACACACACACACACACACACACACACACACACACAGATTTTCCACGCACAGATAGATTCCAACAGAAGTGGAAGGCTCTCGGAGTTCCCTAACCCAAATGCTTACATACTGATGAATCTGGTGGTTGTAGAAAAATTAAATGTATGGCGAGAGCAAGGGAGAAAAGAGGTATTTTAACAATATATGTTCATAAACATGCTTTTCTACCTCAATTCCCCATCCCAAGTGATAAAATATTAATTTTTTGTGGGTACAGAAAAGGAGAGGTTAGAGTGCCCCCCTTTCCATCTGTTAGTTTTGAACTTTAATGCCAAAAAATCCTAGTGCCCCTATGACGTGTTTTGGGGTGACATCATCTTTATTTATTATACTAGGCTTACTCTTAGTTTCAGAAGTAATAAAAACAACTTCACAATGTCCTAGAATCACAAAGAATTGTGGGCTCACATCACAGTCTCTGAAAGGAAATGCCCTTGTGTCCTCCCACCCCCAGCTCTTGCAGACTCTCCTGACTCAGGTCTTAACCTATGCTAGTGCGGAAAAGGGTACTAGAGCTGTCCGTGGGGCTTTGAGTCTCCCCTTCATCTACTGGCAGCCGCTGGCTTTTTCAGAGCTGCTAAGAAGGGTTGGGTTCAGTTAACTGACATATGAGAAGGATGAGTGGCTGCTGGCATGGGATGTTATGCTCTTTCCAAAGACATTTTTGTCAAGTTATTGTTATACATTTTGACAAAAGTTATTTTTCCCTCTTAGGCTTGTTAGATTTTTTCTTACTTCCAGTGCTTTGATATTTCTTCACTTTATTAATATGTTCATAAAGTTCATTATTCCTCGATACAGGAGGATTTGTTTACAATGGTCCAACACAGAATTTGGTGTGCTGTAATGACACTGTATTGAGTTAGTTCTATTTTCATGAGGGCTACCTAAATGTCCAGGACTTACATGGGAAGAGTTTACCGGTGTTCGAAAGAGCAAAGAATCACAAAGTAACGTCTCCCTGTCAAGGAGCTGTGAGGTCTGCAGCATTTAAATCTCCGTTTCTTTAGGAGTGCCTTTCCAGTAGGTGGGTTATCAGTGATGCAAAGGATCAGGAGATATGATGCATAGGGATGGTGTCAACAACGGGAGCAATAATATCCTTCATCCACTTTATCAACCTCAAGGTACACCAGCGTTCCAAACATGAGGAGGTAATCACGTGATGTGTGAGCTATGGAAAAGATGAAGAATCATTTCTAGTGATGGCAGGTGGATGGCTGTCTAGGAAACCACAAAGCCTCTTTTTTCTATTAATGGCAATTATATATATATATATTTTCTTATTTGAAACATTGTCCAGAAACTGATGGCTGTATAGAATGTGTAGTAAGACAATTAGTGAAACTCATATGTGACAAACAGTATTGACTTTAGGAGTCTCTGGGATTTACATAAAGTGACCTGAACATTAGCACTACCAAACCATTTCTTGGTTAATTTGAGTATTATTTTTCTTACTACTAATATGTCATATACAATTTTATACTAGTATACCATTCCATTACATCATATGATGTATGCCGTAGGGTTTTGCACTGAAATTACTTCTACTTGGAGAAATTTTCTATCTTTCTTTGTTATGAAGCAGAAGCTCTAGAGTTCGACATCGAGGATGATTTTCTTTTGAGTTGTGCTTGGCACAACTAATAAACTGAGAAAATATTTCAACTCATTTTGGACCAGACAGATTTTGATGCCGCGAAGCCTAAGAGTTGGGAAGAATGAGGGATTTAAAAAATTATAGCTCACTTTTCTTATAAAGTATAATAGACCAAGGATTGCTGTATCTATATTGGCCCTCCAAAGTCTGTCTTTAGTAGCAGGGTAGAAATCACAACTCAGTGCTCTTTAGGAGCGGGAGAAATGGTGCCTGAGATGGCGAGGATGTAGCTCAGTTTGCAGAGTGCGTCTCTATTGTACCAGAAAGTCTCCTTCAGTCTGCTCTCCCCTTCTGTCTTTGTCTCCCCTAAAGTCATCTCTGTTTTTGATATTTTGTTTATTGTTATTTTATGAGTGTGAGTGTTTTGCATCCGTGTGCCACCTACATACAGTGCCCACGGAGGCCAGAAAAGAGAGTCAGATCTCTTGAAGCTGAGGTTACAGATGGTTGTGAGGTGTCCTATGGGCTCTGGGAACCAAACCCAGGTCCTCTCGATGAGAAATCAGTGCTTTTAACTGATGAGTAATCTTTCCACTGCCTTTGGGGTATTTTCAATAGTGTCCCCTTTAAGCATAAGTCAGTTGATAGAATTTTTCTGTTCAAAAATCATCCCCGATGTTGAACTTTAGAGCTTCTGCTTCATAACAAAGAAAGATCATGATACAGAAGTTGAGGAAATATTTCATCAGGTAAGAGTGCTTGCAGAATAAGCGTGAGGACCTGTGATTACATGCCTGGGACCCACACGAAATGTTGAGCATGGATGGGTGTACACCTGAAACTCCTGTGCTGGTGGGGGTAAATGGGAAGACAAAAAGATAGATGGCTGGGGCTTGTTGGTTTCCAGCCGAGGTCCATTCCATGTTCAGCGAGAGACCTGGTCCCATCACCACCACATGTATCACACACACACACACACACACACACACACACACACACTCACACACCCCACATACAGAGGGAGGTAGATGGATAGACAGATAGATAGATTATTCTATCTGATAGAAAAAAATATAAAATTAAAACAGGTCAGGCTACATTCCTCTACTGGAATTATATCTAATGTACTTCTCTTCCCCTTTGGTGGCCTCTTTCATGCCTGGTCTTGGTTTTCTGACTCAGGGTTTTTGCACTTGATACTTCCTCTGCCTTAAACTCTGCCTCAGGTATTGATCGGCAAGGCGTGGTTCTGTGTCATGTTCAGGTTTTCAACCAGATGCCTTTGTTTTTCTTCTTTTAATTTTTTTATTGATTCTTTGGGAATTTCACGTCATGCACCCCAATACCACTTATTTCTCAGTCATTCCGTGTTTACCCTCCACCCTTGTAGCCTCTTCCTGAAAAGAAAATTTAAAAAAAATAGAAATAAAATTAAAAACCCTATTCATTCCTCCATCTTTTTGGTCTCTCTCTGTCACATATTCATTTGTTGTAGAGGTTTTGGGAGCACCAATGTGTCACTCAGTATATTCATTTGTGCAAACAGCTTTACTTGCAAATGTTCATTGTAATGAGTTGTTGGTGTGGTTCAAGGCCTCTGACTTCTGGTATACCATCAACACTGGACACTCAAGAAACTCCTCTTGGATATCCTGCTATTGCCCAGAGTCATGGAGATTCTGCACCTATGATTCCACAGGACCAGTTCCTTCGCATTCTCTAGCAGGTCGTGGATTGGGTAGATGTTGGAGTGGACCAATTCAAGGCTTTGGATTTGGGCCTGGGTGGTAGCTGGGTTTGTTAGCCCAGGTCTCCACCTGGACACACTCTCCGAATCCCAGCAAGAGGCAGACTCATCTCTCTCTCTAATGTGGTAGCTCTCAAGGCATCAGGGCAGCTTTCCCATGCCAACTCTACTGGGATCAGCTCTCCTGCTGCTTTGACAGGCAAGGGGCAGGACCAGCTCTCTCAAAGTCATTGTGGGGTGGGCCTATTGGATATCAACATAACCTCAGGTGACAGTCCAGACAATGGGCATCTTTATGGCCTTTGGAGATAATATGGGCAATGGATATCAACACAGACCCCACCTGCAGAGTTATTTCAAAGTGCAAGCCCCTATGGCTTCGAGTTTTTCTTTTGTGCTTTCTACCATTTGACATCATAGATATTTTATTTAGTTTTTTTTTCCCCTCTGCAATGGCCTGAGGATTGAAGTCTTTACCTCTCACAGCACTGCCTGTGTTGTAATTAACAATGCAATAGATACTATTAAATATTTGAATGTGAAATGCACGAATAAATGAATGGTGTCTAAATGCAACTTGTGCAATGTTTGAGGAGGTAGGAAATAAAATAACATTAGGTTTCTGTCTTTAGCATAAGAAATAACTTGAATAAAAAGCAAAATGAAGACTTTTATGGTAAATTAAATGGCTATTTTTGTAACTGGTAAGGTAATATAGGGAATTAAACAAAATTATTCAAGCCAATGTTCACACCTCTCTGTTACTTTAGGATTATTTTCCAGAGTAGATTTTGTTTCCTCTCACTTCGGTGAGTTTTAATCTTTTCCGTCACTCCAATTTGGTCTTGAAATGGATTATCTCCAAGGTCATCTATATGAAAATGAAGTCTGTCACATTTACAAATAATATTTTGTATGTCAACAGAAATGAACTGAAGAAAAAGTATTTGTAGTAACTCTCAAGTGGCTTCTAATCTCAGGGTTCCTGAGAGACCTGGGAGCTGCCACACAGCATCCTTGGCTCTGTTCCAGGCTTGCCCTGTAGAGTTTCTGCAGAGCAACCCCAGATGCTTGCTTTAACAATGCCTCCCGGGTTCTGCAGCGGGAGCACAGAGGCCCTTGCTTTGAGACTGGCTGCTCTGATCTTCTGAAAGACGCTCAGTGTCTTTCCCAGAAATCAAGCAGGGATTCACAGTAAGGAGACAAAGAGCAGATCTCATTCCTGCAGACACCAATTATCTTGCTCCCGATTGTGGCTTGGCTGAAAAACTCTCCACTCTCCCCAGGGTGCCATCTTGCCTGTGTGCAGTGACTTACCAGGGAAAGGGAGAGGAGAATAATTTCAACTAAACCTCACTTGATCGATATTAACCCATCATTCTTACTGAAACACAGGTCTAAGGACATGCCACATAACTGTGGGTAGTTAAGAGTCAACTCTTGCATTTGCTGACCTGCCGTCATCCACTCCACAGATGGCTACAGTTTTTATCTTAAGGTCTGTCTCCTCAAACCTTTTTTTTTTTTTTATTCTAAGAGAATCAGGTGATTAAAGGGGTCAGAATATGGCACTTTGTTACCATGGAGACGGGAAGCTATGCAGCTCCTATGCTGGTTGCTGGCTCTCTTTAGCCAGCAGCTGTAATTCTGGCAGAGCAGAGGATTTTTGCTAAGTGAAAATATGAACCTCGAAGATTGTTTCATTTAGTGTGTGAAGGAAGAGAGCCACCGTTTTTATGTTTCTGAGACACAGTGTCAAGAAAGACCTGGGATTTGGGCCTTTAACCTTCCTGTCACCGTAACACTTGGTCTCTAGACTTGAGGTTGTTTTTTTTCTAAGCCTTTTAAGCATCTTACACCCATGAGAAAGGGGCCATGGCATGCTTTCAACACAGTTACTTCCTGCTGTGAAAGAAGCAATTATAACGTGTTTGATAAAATTCTTCTGACCCCTTTAAACATGTGACAGTGCCCAGGCTGTCCGTGTCTTACCCACACTATCTCATTTGCCTCTCCCTCAAATTATGAAGTGAACTCTATTATTTCTGGTGGATGTATATGTTATTGTTCTATTACTGGATTAAAACCAGGACCAAGGCAGCTTGTAGAAGGGTTTACCTTGGAGTTACGATTCTGGAGGGTTAGAGTCCATGATGTCAGAGTGGAGTAGGAGGTGGCACAAAGCAGCAGCTGAGAGCTCACGTCGCAAATCACAAACAAGAAGGTTAGAAAATATACTTGAAATGGCATATCTTTACATTCTCAAAACCCACCCCTACTGACATAGCTCCAGCAAGTTCATAATTACTAAACTTTTCCAAACAAGGCCACCAACTGAAAACCAAATATTCAAATGCCAGAGACTGTGGGACATTTATCATTCAAACCACCATGGTGGGGGAATTGCAAATCTTTGCCTTTGGGTGATTGTCTATGATGGAACTAGGAATAAAATGGGAAGCTTCCACACTTGAACTATGGACACTGCTCACTAGGAGAGATTGCTTAGTCAATTGCATACTTAATAGAAATACTTCTCTGTAGCCATAAATAAGGTCACATTCATATCAAATCTAAGTATGCAAGTCCTAAGGCCAAACCAACAGTTATTCCAAAAAGTTGTGAAACATCTTGGACCCAGGATCCATTTCAAATGCCTGCACCCCAGCTACTGGTTCACCTCTTTTCAGCAGTACCTGTGGTAGTTTTTTTTTTTCATGGTTCAATCTTAATTCAGTAGATAGCCCTCTTTGGAGTCCTTTCTATGCTGTGTTATTGGGTCTGTTGTATTGGTTCAATGAGCCCAAAGGAAACAGAGTAAATTCTAGCTTCACTTGCTTCTAGTTACTTCCTTTAACATCAATTTTAAAAATCGTTTGACCCCAAAATGAAGTATTAGACTGTGCTAGTTTTTATTTAATAACACTCCTAAGATGTAATGACAGCAATTGTGTAAGTTGTCTGTCTGAAATTTGAAGGTAGCCTTGTTGAACTTAAATGGTTGACAACAACAGCTTCCTTTGAACCCGTGCAAGTGTCTGGCAGGTGAACTTTTGCTGTTAGAGTGTCAAAACACCCAATGATTATATTGACTGACATTCTCTGAACATGGGTCCCGTGAAGGGCAACGGAGTTCATCATGCATGTGCAGACCTCGGCTTACTTCCCCTGTGCTTTAGTCTACCCTCCTCTATCTCCAAACATCTCTGTGATGCTAATATTATCAGCTTGATGGGATTTAGAATCATCGTGGGAACAAAGCCCTGGGCACATTGGTGAAGGAGTTTGTGGATGAGGATAGCTGAGGTGTGAAGACCCCCTATGAATGTAGATTTGTTCCAGATCCATTCTAAAAGAATCTCTCAGTGACTTTGGTAATGCACTTTATACCAGGTTTTAAATGTCCGTGTATCACCCTATATACTTATGGGCTCCTGTTTTTTTAGGGTGAGATTTGAAATGTAATCCCTATACTCAAGTTTATGATGTGGGATTCCCCTCTTTGTGCTGTGAACATGTTTTGTTACCTTTGGTTAATAAAGAAACTACTTTGGCTTATGGCAGGGCAGAGTTGAGCTAGGTGGGAAACACAAGCAGAGATAGAAGATGAAAGAAGGTATATTTAGGCAGATGTCATGTAGCTGCTGAAGGAGAAAGACATCAGAACCATACCAGTAAGGCACAGCCTCATTACGGTACACAGATGACTAGAAATGGGCTAATTTAAGGTATGAGTCCTAGATAGAAGTATGCCTGAGCTGTTGGTCAAACTATGTTGGAATTAATACTGTTTCTGTGTGATGATTCAGGCAGCCGGGAAACAGAAACACAGTCTCAATTTACAGCCATAGGAATATCTAAACTAGAAAATAGTACCTTATGAAAATTCAAAAGTGATGGTGGTAAAAGTATAAACACTAAGCTTTGGCCAACTCTATGTAGTCTAAGCATTCTCATGGGTGCATGAATCTTGCTCTACTACTTGACTGTCTTATAACACTGCCACTCATTCAGATAGCATGAGAGCCAATAATCTAAACAGAAGAAATAATATTTCATATGACTATCAGTTGTGACATCCTTAGGAAGCTGATATACCATTCATGGTGAGGGCTGTAATCAGACCCCAGGTCTGAGCCTCCTCTGTAGCACCATGGCGGGCAGTGGTAAGCAGAAAAATGGAGCGAGTGCAATGCAGTCATGAAGACATATGTAGAGGCAAAGAGAACACAAAGTACACACTTTCTCGCTGGGTAGAGCAAGCTCAACTAAACATTAGTTAGGACTTTCTGTTCTTACGAATATGGCAGAAAGTTAGAAGGACAACATTTTCTAAGTATGATTATAAGGAATTTCTCAAAAGTGCTTTCCCTTGAAGGAAAAAAACTATGAAATATATTGGAACAAGTAGAGAAATGTGGGGCTCCTTTTAAACTACCCTTCCACTTATTAAAATGCTTCTACTACATTAAATTTAGGGTCTCTATTAAAGGGATGATTCAATGAGCAGGACCTGAAAGTTGATGAGTGTGGAAAGGATCTAGAGTTGCCTTGGAAACAGTGGGACCTACCAATCAGTAAAGAGAACGTGGTTATCCAGGAAGTCTTGGAAATTGCCCCTCAAGGCAACTTGACAGCATAAGTGCACTTTATAACCGTACTTGAAGGCCTGTGCTCACTCCCAAACCCAGAATCTTAGTAAGAATGACAGAAAACATAGCTTGAATATTCAGCTGTGTGACCCTAAAGATAACAGAAATCATCAAAGCAGCAACTTTATAAACATTTTCCACTAAAGGTCCTTTTGGGATGAGAAATGTTTGCATGACCCTGGATGTATAGGACTATAAAACAGGTGAACAAATCAAACATTAATCTTAAAGAAATTAAACCAACACAATTAAAAAGACAGTAAATAAATTTATTTTAAAACTATTTTGCTATAACTACACATTTACTATTTATTAAAAAAGTAAATTTGCATATTGATAGGATGGATATGCTTTTAATTTTTCCATAATAAATTAAGTCTTGATAAAATATTTTACACTGTAGGATATAAAGGGTCTTCAACACTTTCCAGAGTTGATCACTATTTAGATTTTATACTTTGTTAGTGCTGATGATACTGCTTTGAATAAATATGCAGTGTAAGATAGCAGAAGTATTGTTTTTATTGATACAATTTTTTTAAATTTTATTTTTATTGTTTTTATTGAACTATATATTTTTCTCTGCTTCTCTTCCTTCCTCCCCTTTTCCCTTCTACCTTCTCCCCTGATCCCCATGCTCTCAATTTACTCAAGAGATCTTGATTTTTCACCTTCCTATGTAGATGTGTGCATGTCTCTCTTAGGGTCCTCTTTGTTGTCTAAGTTTTCTGTGTTTGTGAATTATAGACTGATTTTCCTTTGCTTTATGTCTAAAAACCACTTATGAGTGAGTGCATATTATATTTGTCTTTCTGGGTCTGGGTTACCTCACTCAATATGATATTTTCTAGACCTATCCATATGCCCGCAAATTTCAGGATGTCATTTTTATTTTCCTGCAAGATAGCAGAAATGTTTGAGGTCATGAAATTATTAGAAGTTTTGGGTTAATTTCAATTCAAATTCATATATATGTATATAACATATATGAATACATATATATGAATATATATTGAAGCCTATGTCCGTACTCAAGTACCAACTTTTTTAAAAAAAGATTTATTTATTAATTATGTATACAGCATTCTACTTGTATGTGTTCCTACAGGCCAGAAGAGGGCACCAGATCTTATTACAGATGGTTGTGAGCCATCATGTGGTTGCTGGGATTTGAACTCAGAACCTCTGGAAGAACAGTCAGTGCTCTTAACCTCTGAGCCATCTCTCCAGCCTTCAAGTAGCAACTTTTAAACCTAAATATTCTAATGCAATAGAATCTGAAGATATGCTGATTTGATGCATACATACTGAGAATGGTGTTAGGAAACTATTAAAGGTCTGATTTAAGCCATTGTACTATAATAACAGAAAATTTTGTATGTATAATAATGCACTTTGATTCATAAAAATAATCTTAAATTGGCATTTGTTGGTATTCCTTGGTGTGATGTCACGCACAGTGCTGTATGTGATATATTCAGAGCCACAGCTGCAGTGAAGTCACAGGATGGTCAACAGGAAGCTGCCAGCAACTTTGGATTAACCACACATTTAATTTTAAATTAATTCTTGGATGTGCGTTCAGAAGCCTTTGTTTTCTGTGGCAGTTTCCATAGCCCTCACCTTCAGGTGCCCTGACTCCATGAGGTGTTGTAATCAAACCCATAGTAATAGAAGCTGTGATCTGAGCTGGGGCTCTTTCCTCCCTTCTCACAAATTGCAAGACAGACACTGAGAATGGCAACACGACTAATTCACACCATTTTATTTTATGAGACAGACAGTCTTAGCCATATTCTTTCCTGATATCACAGAGGAGAAAGGTGTCACATGAGGACTTTATCCCAGATGTGTGAATAATAAATAACTAAAACGATTCTCAAAGTCCTGCTTATCAAACTTTCTTTTCTAAGGAGCAACCCAGAGATCTGTAGGCGGAAACTGCATGTTAGTTTCCCAGCCTTTATACCCGAATAACCACACAGAAACTATATTAACTACAACACTGTTTGGCCAATGACTCAAGCACATTGCTGGTTAACTCATATCTTAAATGGGTTCATTTCTATTCATCTGTGTATCACCACGAGACTGTGACCTACTGGTAAATTTTGGACATCTGTCTCCTTTGGCAGCTACATGGTGTTTCTATGGCTCCACCTACTCTCTTTCTCTCTCTGCCTCTTTCAGCCTGGCTATATTCTGTCCTGCCATTGGCCAAAGTAGCTTTATGCATTAACCAATAAAAGCAACACATGTACAGAAGGGCATCCCACATCAGAGTTCTCCAGGAGAGGAATCAGGAATTAAGTCGTCTCTCAGGATTCTGACACAAGTCCTGGTGGCACTGCTTGCTGGCTCAAGTGCTGAGGCAAGGACATTTTTCCTCTTCTTCTCCATCCTGTTCTAAATTTCTGTTCTCATCTCAACCACAAATTCTTTTTCTTCATCACATTTCTACAAGAAACACATGCATACACGTACATGGTATATAGGTACGTATGTTGTAGAATATTACTTTAACTAGGCAAGGATGTGCTACATTTGTTCATGATGCATTTGTTTAGCCATGTAAAGATGTATTACATTTGTTTAAGTTGCATTTATTACTTAATTATGTAAAGATGTGTTGCTGTTTTTACCTTCCCCGCCTTAGACACCTGTTTTGTCTAATAAAAATCTGAACGGCCAATAGCTAGGCAATAGAGGGATAGGTGAGGCTTCCAGGCAGAGAGACTAAGTAGGCAGAGGAATCTAGGCTTGAGGAAAGGAAGAGAAGAGAGAGAGATAAAATGAAGGAGAAAAAGAGGGAGACACCTGGAGCTACCTAGCCAGACATGGAGTAGGATATGCAGAATTAAAGAAAGGTAAAAATCCCCAAGCCAAACGTAGATGAAGGGAGACCGTTTAATTTAAATTACAAGAGCTATTGGGACAAGCCTAAGAAAAGGCCAAATATTCATAACTCTCCCAGTCCTGATATGGGAGCTGATTGGTGGTCCAAAAGAATGCCTGCACGATTCTCTCCCAGTTTCCAACAATGTTGGGTCCAAATTAAATGTTTCTATGCATCTAGTACCATAGTGTTGACTGAGTCCTGTAGCCTTTCAGCCCCAAAGAAATACATAGAAGTCTACATTAATTATAAACTGATTGGCCTATTAACTCAGGCTTCTTATTAACTCATAACTTATATTAGCCCATAAATCTTAGCCATAAAAGTTAGCCATGTGGCTTGGTATCTTTTTTGGTGATTCAGTCACATCTTTCTTGCTCTGTGTCTGGCTTCCTCTATGTCTGGGTGATGACTTCAGAGTGAATCTTTCTTCTTCCCAGAATTCTCCTGTTCCTGCCACCCTGCCTCTACTTCCTGCCAGATCGTCCTGCTTATACTTCCTGCCTGGCTACTGGCCAATCAGATTTTATTAAAAATAACACAAGTGACAGGATAAAGACCATTGTCCCACAGCACAATGGTCTCTATCACCTCCTATTCTGGGGCTGTAGCTATTGGTCATTACCGTTTGCTTGATTTGTTGATTTGGGTAGAAATGTAAGTTTAAAGTTTATGCTGGCTTCTCCCTTTCATGAACACCCTACCTAAAGTTCAAAAGCAATTAGACAGATAGCTAACAGCATCTGAGCTCCAGATCCGCTGCTACCAGCTCACTCATTTTCCATGTTAATGCAAATTCAGAAACACATGGGGCTGCTAGGGTCCTAAACTGTTTTGTTGACTTTAGCACATTTCCTACAATGTGAGCATGAGATATAAGTTATAAGACTTAATGTAGTTAAAATATAGAAAGATAACAACCCTTGTATTTGGGAAGCTCCGTTTTGCAATGGCATTCCTGCCCCCTGCCCTGGTTCTGTTTGCCCCTATGTTTAGCATAGACTACTCTAACAAGCACATTTACAAATGGTTTATGCTATGCCTATGTACAGTGAAACTCTGCTGACTCATTTGGCAGTCTTTAGAGGACTACCTAATTAGAGGACCCACCTCCATTCATCTTTAGCCTCGATGTGGTGGAGAACATGTTGTGTTTGAAGAATGCTTCCAAGTTCACGTGGGGTGTCTCCATTTATTGAACTCAGGACTAAAGGAGTGAGGAGAAAAGCTTTGACTATTTTTTTTTATGGACCAGGTATGAATCTCTAGAATTCACATTTAAAGTTATCTATTACTTAGGAGGGGAGAGAGGTATAACACATGGATCAAGAAAAAAATGACCTATATCTCACCATCACAATAATCATGAATCAAGGAAAATTGACTTCTAACTTATCATCACTATAGTGTATATGCTGCGGGATAGCCAAGCCACAGTGGTACCCAGAGGAACCAAGAAGAGTGTAAAAGTACAAACCTGCGAATGTTCCTTTATCCCAAATAGTAGTTCAGTCTGGAGGCAACAGTTGCTGACATTGTGGCCTCCAAGTTTCTTTCAGCTAAGATTAAAAGGGCTGCAAACAATGTCACTGGAAAATCAGCTGTCCCAAGGGATCTGTGTAGTGACAGATGGGAGGGAGCTTTTAGATGATGTGTTTTCTAGTGGACAAAACAGGTCTCGTTATGCCATTTTTTCACGCATGTGATTGATAATGGCTCCCATTTGTTCTCCATTGTGCTCCCTCATTGGGTGCTTACCCCTTCTAAGCAGGATTTTTAATGCCTTTTCCGATTTGGATCCATCTTACTTTGATAGTGTTTTATTCATTCCCTATTTATAAACTCACACATGGAACTGTCCTCCCCTGTTGGGAAGGCTATGCAGGATGGTTAGTTATAAGGAAGAGGCCTGGCATTTTGTAGTGGGAGGGAAGGAGAGTGTGGCGGCTAGCCTTCCATCACTGTCCAGAAATGCCCGAGATGAACAGTAAGGGAAATGGCTTATTTTGCCTGAGTTTTTGAAGTCTTAGTCTATATGGTTTGGCCCAGTTGTTTTGTGCCTATAGTGAGGCAGGGTACCACATAAGAGGGCATAGTAGAAGGAGATTGTCCACCTCACATCAGACAGAAGCAAAGAGAAACAGAAAGGGACTGGGCCCCAAGGTCCCCTTTGCAGATACTCCTCAAACGACCTTTTCCCCCTGGGTCCCCTGTTCTAAGTTCCACCACAGGTTAATGACTCCATCTTCACCACATAGATATTTTGGGGACACTCCAGACCCAAACCATAGCAGAAGAACAAGGCCATTGAAGGGCTGTGGGAAAGTGATTACATTAGGTCACGTTCTCAGAGAAGCAGAGCCAACAGAAAGCATCTATATATGCTGCAGAGGAGGGTTTATTGGACTGCCTTACACGAAAAGGGACTAAGTTGTCCTATAAAAGCTACGCTGCATGCCAGAGACAGGGAATCCAGTAGTTACTCAGTCCAAGAAGCTGGGTGTCTGAGAAGTCCTCTTCCTGGCAATGGCCTGTAATGGCTCTCAACAGTCCCTGGTACCGAGTATGGCACACAGAAAAGCCAATGAAGTCAAAGCCTTGTGGTAGAGGAGGAGCTGGTGCAGCCAGTAAATACATTCACCCAGAGGAAGCAGGGCTTCCAAGCATGTGCCAGCTACTGTCCTTTTGACTTCTTTGTATGTGGGCCACCTGTCCATCGGAAGGTATGGATCATTTTCCTCAGCCACCAGACACATGTAAAACCTCTCTGGTCCTAGACACAGATGAACTTCACCAATCCCAGACGTTGCTTAACCCAGCCAAGTAAACAGCCAACAGCAACTGTCGCAGAGTGCCAGCTTGGGACTTGGTTCTGAGTGGGTGTTTTATGAATCATTCTTTGGGGAGTGAGTGACTTGCCTCATTCCTATGACATCACTGGTTCAGATAGCCCCGCCTCTTCCCTACACTATTTCATTAGGTTGCAATACGTGACTGATATCTTTGTCCACTGGATTGTGTTGTTTTGAGTTTTACCTCTATCAGAAACATGAGCTTCTTACAAAAGCAGCTGTAGGTAGTTTTCTTTTTGCACGACGTCTATTTTTTCCAGTAATGCTTGCTACCCTCTGAAGAGAGTCACATGTATAATTTCCTTCTATTAGGAAACTCCAATCTGGCAGAGATATGGTGTTACCATAAGTAGATTTTTTAAAAATGAGTACAATAAAATATTCTTTGAAGGAAAATAACAAAATATTTTTAAGTGTAATGGTGATAGATTTATTCTTGAAAAAAATGCGAAATTGGATATTAAGTGCTATGACCCCCAAATAAATATGAGTTAATGAACTTTCTAACTAGTTATATTTAACTATTATGCATATATACCTCAAAACATCATGATGTACAGAACAAATATATACTATGTAACAAATTCTTTTTAAAAAATGTTAGCACCATGTTTTGTGTTTTAACTTTTTAAAAAGAGATTGATATATATTTATTGTATGGGTATGAGTGTTTTGCTTACGTGTGTGTCTGTTTACCATGTGCATGCCTGGAGCCAAAGGAGTCCAGAAGGGGGCATCAGATTTCCTGTAGCTGGAGTTATAGATGGTTGTGAGCCCCCATGTGGGTCCTGGGAATTGAAATCAAGTCCTCTAGTGGCCTGTGCTCTTAACCACTGGACCATCTCTTCAGCCCCATGTGACAAATTCTTAATTTGAAACAGGAATAAGAAAATTATATGTATTATTTCTTTTACATTCACAACATCGCAAGGAAATATCCATTGTTATCCCTCCCCAACCCCTTTTTAAGTAGAAAGGGAAATTGAGATGTTATACTCATATTTATGAGATCCAATAGCACTAGTGAAAGGCTTTGAACTCAATCTTAATTTTAAAACCCATGAATTTAATCATCATGGCAGGTTTTTTACCCTTGGGGTTTATTGTACAGTAAAATCATTTCACTTGGTCTTAACTATTATTTAAAAGTATAAAGTAGGAAGCACAGCTTTTTGATCCCAGTGGCATCACTGAAAGGATTTTTGAGTTCCTATCTGTAAATTTCATAGAATTTTGGGGAAAAAACCCTCAGAAACACCATAACACCTTAGCGTTTCTGGCAGTCCATGTGTGCCACGTGTGCCTTACCTGGATGCCAGGGTTCACATTTCATTGCTGAACGTGTTAAAACATGCTTATCCTTTAGGACTGATCTTGCAGACTGACCCTTCCTTCTAAGAGCCTTTTCTATATCTCAAAAGAAAATTTATCCCACCCCATGCTCATGTTTTATTAACATTTTGTGGCTATAGCAAGTGAAAAACACACAAGTCAAAGGGTATCACTGGGGTTGATTCACTGGGGTTGGGATCATTTTATAAAAATATCTAAGACTGCCCTTTTGATGGTGGCTGGTCCTTGGTGAGAGCCATGGCTTCAGATCCACCCAACAGGAGTGGTAAAACCAAGTCCTAGCCCCCTAGGCACTCTGCTCGATTGGGAGGCTCCCTCTCCCCCTCCCCAGGCTTTTCTGTGTTCCACACCCCAGAGTGTCCCTGGGTGGTGCTCCCCTATGGCAGAAATCAGGGTTCCCTGTGGAACTTGGCCTGCATTAGGGCTGTGGCCTTGGAGGAGGGAGGGTCCAGTATAAACCTGCAGGGCTCCAGCAGAGAAGCCCACCCCTTGGATGGCCGCTGGTCCTTGGTGAGCACCAAGGCTTCAGATACATCCGACTGGAGTGCACCACAGCAAACCACTCAGACCGAGCAAGTGACTACTATCTACTACTAGTTGATCCACCTGGAGAGGAAGAGATGGGCAGGAACCAATCCAAGAGTTCCTCTAACAACCTGAAAAGCAACATAACAACACCAGAATCCAGCAATTATGCAAAAAGAAGATCTGAGCAAACTAATACAGAAGAAGTAGAAGAAAT
>JAQHUG010000074.1:5873900-5897706 GCA_028555095.1 Dicrostonyx torquatus
ATTTGGGAACTTATTCTATATGGATGCACATCTTCTTAGATTGAGATGGAGGGGGGAGGGCCTTGGAATTCCCATAGGGCA
This sequence comes from Dicrostonyx torquatus, assembly GCA_028555095.1. NCBI lineage: Eukaryota > Metazoa > Chordata > Mammalia > Rodentia > Cricetidae > Dicrostonyx > Dicrostonyx torquatus. Next base: position 5,873,982 of record JAQHUG010000074.1, read on the forward strand.
GGGTATCCTGCCCCATCTTAAGCAAGCAGGGGGAGGGCGATGGGGTATGGGGGGAGCGGGAGGGCCGGGAACAAGGGGAGTAAATGTACATGTTTCTTTTAACAATTAAAAAAAAAAAGAAAAATATCTAAGCCCCATTTTATGGATCTGAAAAAGTTAAAGATAACAATCTTCATGGTTCTTGTGTTCTATATAAATTGTTTTCTTTTTGTATACTAATTGGAGTTCATAATTATGTTTGCTCAGTAAAATATTCTTTATTATGATCTACTTTATTTTTTAAGGAAATTTATATTTTCTGTGGTAGCTGCTCTTCAGTTTGCTGGAATCAGTTCTTGTAGTTGATGGTTTCCATAAAGTCATCTTTCTGAAAGGAGACCTGGGTATTCTCTCTTTTAGAAGCAATCATACTCATGGCTGAGTCTTGACAATGGCTCATGCTACCTCTTGAATTACAAATATGTTGCTAATGCAAGTTAGGCTGTGTTTAAGCAGAATGGCTATACATTTGGGCTCTTAGAATAATAATAATATGTACTGCTTTGTGTGGAAAATGGGCACTAAAAGGGCTGGAGATCAACTTATAGGATCCCTGCACCCTCAGGATTTCTTCTTTTCTTAGGTGTCTCTTAAATTTCCAGTGCAAGACCATTTAGCTGACTCATGAATTGATCATGCTCCTTGTCAGGCATGCTGAGAGAATCGCGGGAGTGAACTATGATAACCCAGTGAGCTGTGTGCTGCATGCTGATAGGCACTGAGGAGGAAGAGGGACTAAAGTGATCCAAGCAGTCTTGCCAGAAACCTCCAGCAGGGTGAATGAGGATGGCACAGTCTATCGGGTTTCTGGATAAGTGTGCACAGCTTCGAGTGATTTATTGAAAATTATACATCCTACATCTAAGGATGAAAACAGGTTCTTTTTTAACATTTCAAAGGGAAAAAAAGGATTTTATAGATCCCATGTAAGTGGAAAGAAATACTGGATAATTCAATTAGAATTTAATCTACATTTATACTGAAAGTTGAAAACAGGATTCTGTCCTGTAATGACACGAGTCCTTGTTCATACACACACACAGACACACACATATGTATATATACATATACAAGGCAGTAAATATTTTAGGTTGTGGGCCATATAGAGTCATATTGAAACTGCTCAACTTGGCTGATACAAAGTAGCCATAGACAAAACATAAACACCTAGATACTGAAATTCATTTCCTATAAATTTTACAGGAAAGAATAATATTTTTCAACCATAGTGTGGAAACAGGTTGGGCTTATGAACTAATCCTAAATTTAGTTAGTACAAAATAATGTGTCTCCCATTTTTCTATCTGTCACTCTTTTAAGGGTTCTACCATTTTCACCCTCATTTACACTTGGGTTTTAGCTGTGTCTTTGTTTCTTCCTTTCAGTTCTCAAATATATTGAAGACAGATTAATCATGACACCAGGTGAACAGATTCATGGACCAGAGAGAGAATTTCAAATAAGCAAAGAAAACCGCAGACAAGACAGACAGGGGCAGATACTGGCAGGTTGGCCCACTCGGTACTGTTTCCAACCAGAATTTGTCTTGCCTTCATCTTCTAAGATAAGAAAACCAAAATCCGCCCTTCAAGAAAGTCATAGAGCTTGAGTTGGACTCATGACACAATCACAGCTAATGAGATAGGGAAAACAGAAACCTGTTGAGGATTTCTGAGAGGACTTTTCTGATGTCCCTCTGTCCCACTCTTCCCTCTCTGCCATTACTTCTGATGCCTGCTACAAGATGGGGGCGGGGCAGTCACCACTCACTACCACTAGGGAAGAGCAGGAGGGGGAAGAGGACTTTGCCACATCAGTTTGTACTCTTTTGTCTTCCATTTTATTTTATTTTTTCTGTTCCAAGGTCTTTTGCCTGCTTGTATTTCTGTGCATTACATTGGTGAAGTAGCCAAGAAGGCCAGATGTAGGTGTTGGATCTCCTAGGACTGGAGTTGCAGGTGGTTGGGGCTGCCATGAGGTTCTGGGAATCAAACCTTGGTCCTCTGGAAAAGCAACCAGTGCTTCTTATTGCTGAGCTATGTCCCCAGTCCTATGTTGAACTCTTGAGGCATGAAAGCAATGCTGAAAAATACCCTATTTTTTATTATTATTTGTGAAAAATAAACAGGCTAATTTGTGTAAGCAACAGTATAAGTAGATTTTCTGTTACAGGATAAGTAATTCCTAACTGACTTAAGTAGGAAATTGGGCTTTTATAGCAGAAAAATACATTCGCATAAGTAGCATGAAGAGCATGACGTTTTAAATTAAGAACTAGGTAGTGGGGTTAAGAAACTGAATGACAATCATGGACGATAAACTTCTAAATTGGATCATTAAGCCTTTTCAAGAAGGTATCAGGAAGGCGATACACATATGGACATAACAAACAACTAAGAGCTCTGGAAAATAGGGGTAGCGTGGTAGCATTAATATCAGGATAAGAGGGATTTCTAATGGTATTTCTATCCTAGCAAGAAAAATTAAGGAACGATATCACACAATTAAGGAAAAGGTTCCATGCAGTGTAAAACGGATTACTTAAATGAAGTCTCACACATGTACACACCATGGTGAGACAGCAAAGATTCAAGCCCAAGAATAAATTCATCCTGCTTTCAGAGACTAAAATACATTATCTGACTCTAACAAGAGCTGTGCTGTTACTAGACTGTTCAATGCCAATGCTGGTTAAAAGAACACTGCTTTTATTTTATTTTATGGTGCTAAAGACTGACCCCAGGCCCTCATATACCCTAAACACACATTATATACCACTGTTGTATGTAAGCACGTAGTACATGACCCTAAGAGTACTGTTTCAGGCCAGGCAGGGGTTGCACACGCCTTTAATCCCAGCACTCAGGAGGCAGAGGCAGTTAGATCTCTGTGAATTTGAGGCCAACCTGGTCTACAAGAGCTAGTTTTAGGACAGGCTCCAAAGCTACAGATGAACCCTGTCTCAAAAAAAAAAAAAAAAAAGAATACTGTTAGGGAACAGAATAAAAAGATTTATGAGTATGGACTTTCCCTCCAGTGTGTTATTATTTTGATGCATACAATACTTATAAAGTCTACAATAAAATGATTTTTAAAATATATAATAGTCTAACCATTAGAAAATATTGACAATGGGGCAAAATTTGCCTGCCTATATTTTTATACGTAATATTTTTTGGGGACCCAGTTCAGCTCATTTATTTATGTATTGTCTGCAGGTGGCCATGTGAGAGGAGCAGCAGATGGCATTTGAATTCAGGAGTTCGCTGCCTTGCAGGGAGTGTTGAGAAGGTTGAGACATGGAATTTCATATGCTTCTAAGACATGATGCCTGAGCTCCTAAGTGAGAGTCAGTGTGGGCACAGAGTTAGGTTAGGGCCCTATCTGCTCCAGCTCTGAGAAACACACCAGGCTCTTTAAAAATGAAATGTTCTCGAGATAACTTTTTCTGTAACTCACATGACTTTTTTCTGTGAGGTAGCAGCTCCCACTTTAAAAAGGGGCGATGTAGCTATGGATAGGTTTAAAACTCATTGGCGAAGTAATCAGGTGTGTGCCATTAGTAATTAATGCTAACTATTGGGAATAAAAATAGATCAGAGGAAGAATAGTCTGTCTCGCCAAGGGAAAAAAGGAAGGAGAAGGTTAAGAAAATATGGGAAATTGGGCACATGAAATAGTCTGCCAGGGATGAATCCAAGTACATCGGTGATTATAAGAAACATCAGTGCATAAAATCAACCAATCCAAAGACAGATGCTCAGATTAGAGTCTTAAATGGCTGTTGGTTGGTCAAGAGAATCAAACGACTTTATTTCATGGAAACACAGACACAGCGAAAGTATTGTTGCTGAGCTCTGACTGTATTGAATTAATTATCTGAACCAAAGCAATGCCAAATGGTTTAGAGCAGAGGTTCTCAACCTTTGGGTCATGACCCCTTTGAAGATTGCATATCAGCTATATAGCATATCAGCTATTTGCATTATGACTCATAACAGGAGCAAAACTACAGATGTGAAGTAGCAATGAAAACGACGTTATGGTTGGGGGTCACCACACATGGGGAGCAGCACTAAAGGGCCATAGCATTATGAAGGTTGGGAAGCTCTGGAACACAGGCAGAGGCAGGGAGCCTAGGTTTTCCTCACAATTTAGGCTCTATTCTAGCAGCACCTTTGCTTAGCAAGCTGAATACGATTTAGAGATTGAAAGGAAGCTCTTGGGCTTATTTTGCATAGAGCAGAATCTTTGATATTGCTTTATATGGAAAGTTTCTGTCTTTGTAAAACCAATACCCAAGGATGAATGGGAAACAGCAATTCTTTTGGAAACAGAAATTGAATGAACTTGTTCAGAAGTCAATTTATCATGCTAGGGCTAGCAAACATGACACAAAGATGATGAAAATATGCCCAGAGTTAGAGAAGATTTTGTTTTAACATGTTTTATGTAAAAAAAGATTAATTAATAATGATGATAAACAGAAACTTCATTTCAATGAATCCTTTATTATATAACTGAGTTCTTGTGGGCTCTGATATCCGGCAGCCTGAGGATGCCATGCAACTTGGTAGCTGAAAGCTAACAATTTAGAAAGACAATAGATAAGAATTTGGCTCCAGCCTTCCTTTTCACTTGTAGATTGCTCGATGAGAAGTCGCTAACTCCAAGGCTGGTAAAGGAATGCAGGTGTATGTATGCTGTGGGGAGGTGACCCGGAAAAGGAATATGAATAGGAAATTCCTCAAGAGTTGGGGGAGCATTCAGAGCATTAATAGCTTGGGAGAGGGACAATAAAGGCAAGGTGACGCTGTAAAGGAGGGAGAAGTCCAAAGCGGCCTTTGAACGGTGATGGTGTGAAAGCCTGTTTCTTCCTCGCGCCTCTGGGAACACATTTGGGGAAAAACACCAGTTTCTATGTTGGGGCGACGGTCCCCGACAAGTTCTCCAAACTTTATTTATTCTTTCTTATTTAGCTCCATTAATTTTTAGAGTAATGACAGTGGGCATGGTTATATATACTGATTACCCCAGCACTTGAGACTCTCACAAGTTCAAAGCCAGCCTGGGTTATATGATATCCTGTCTCAAGAAAGAAAAAGCAAAAAATAATTTATTTTAAAAAAAGAATAAAAATTGGTGGAGTTTTTCAAGGACTTTTTTTCCATTCTACATATCATTTTGCCATTGGCTTTCAAATTACTGGATATGATCTACTTTGAAACAGACAGCAAGAACTAAACTTGTCTATAATTAAAAACGATATTTTAATAAAAATAATGAGAACACACAATAGGCACAATCATGGAAATAACTGCTAATTTCCAGCAATAGTTAAAGTCTATCCCCATAATTTATCTCAGTGCCTGAAAGAAAGTCATACAAAGGGCATGTTCTGGTTTTGGAGCTAAAGAAACAAAAGCCATCATGAACTGTATTTCCTGACACTGATCACCAATTTGGGCTGATCACCAATTTCACCAGAGAGCCTGAGGTTGCTCGTGTCTGCGAATGTGCACATGATGGAATTTCCCACTTTGTATCACTTTGCTATACATGTAATGGCAACGGGAGAGAATGTTGGCAATTACAGAACAGTCACCCCACGGCCCTAATGACTTCAGTTTCCTGTCCATCTGCCTATGGTTTTCAGTTTTAAATACTCAAGTGTACAAATAAACTCCAATTCCATGAAATGTGTAGCAAGGAACATGGTGAGAATCTAGCATTGTGAGTTTACAAAGAAGAGTGTGTGTATGTGTGTGTAAGTGTGCAAAAGCATGCACCTGTGTAAAAAGACCAGAGGCAGAGCCCCTCGGTGACCCTGGAGCTCATTGGTTGAGTCGACTGTCAATTATTCTTGAGGATACTCTGGTCTCTGCTCCCTGGTGCTGGGATTACAGACTCAGGCCAGCATATCCAACTTTTAAGTGGGTTCTGTTGGCTCAAAGTACTTGTACAGAAAGTTCTTTCCTGCCTGAACCATTCCCATAGCTCTATACAGAATTTTAAAGCCTAAACCAGGTCAGACAAGTTGTGTCTACTTGAAGGCCAAATCCATGTTAGATTTAGCTATAAAGTTAACTTTCTGTGTCAAACAATAAGCTACATGAAACCTAGGGAGACGGTGGGGCAGGAGAGAGGGAAGGGAAGATTGGAAGGTAGGACAACGCATTACTGTGTCAAGCCTAGACAGAAGAATGAGGAGAAAGGCATCGAGGTCCTTTCTCAGCGATAGTATTCAGCTCTGCTCACTGAGGGAGTAGGAAGACAGCTTGGTCAGTACTAAGGCTGGACTAAGGAGATGTCTCAATGGGTAACATACCTGTTTATGAGGGAGAGGGTCTGAGTGTACATAAAAGCCAGATGCTGTTGTGTCTGTAAGTTTAGTGTTAGTTACTTCTCTATTGCTGTGAAGAGACACCATGACCAAGGCAACTTATAGAAGAAACCTGGAGGCTTACAGTTTCAGAGGGTGAGTCCATGGTCACCATGGTGGGGAGCATGGCAGCAAGCAGACAGGCACAGCACTGGGGCAGTAACCGAGAGTTTACACTTTGATGCGTAAACAGGAAGAAGAAGAAGGAGGGATTACTGGTAATGGTGTGGACTTTGGAAACCTCAAAGCCCACCCCCCAGTGAGAGCTCTCCCCCCAACACAAACACATTTCCTGATCTATTCAAATAGCTCAACCAACTGGAGACCCAGCATTGCAATACGGGGCCTAAAGGAGACCACTCCTTTTCAAACCACTGCATCTTACTCCCTGGTCCCCAGAGGCTCATGTATTAGAATATTTGGTCTCCAGTTAGTGGAATTGCTCAGGAGGGATTAGAAGGCATAGCATTATTGGAGGAGGTGTGTCACTGGTGGCAGGCTTTGAGGTTCCAAAATCCCACAGTGGTTCTCAGCTCTCACTGTACCTCGTGGTTGTGTCTCATGATGTGTACTCTCAGCTACTGCTCCCGTGATGCACCTGTTCACCTGCTTTTTTTTTCATTGAAAAAGGACAGATACAACTTTTTCATATTTACTTGGCATTTAATGGAGAATAAAGAGCTATAACTTTCTTATTGCTGAATTTCTAATTTCTTTTTTAATTTTTTAAAAATTAAAACAAATTACCTTTTTTTTAATTGTACATACCAATCCAAGTTCCCACTCCCTTCCCTCCTCCCATTCCCTCCACATACCCTCCCATTATCCCCATCCACTCCTCAGAAACAGTTAGGCACATTGCTTTGGGTAATAAGATCCAAGGCCCTCCCTACTATATCTAGGCTGAGAAAGGTATTCATTCAAAAAGAATAGGGTCCCAAAAAGCTAGTACAAGCAGTAGGGATAAATCCTGGTGCCACTGCCAGTGGTCCCAGTCTGCCCCAGCCACACAACTGTTAATCACCTTCAGAGAGACTAGTTTGGTCTTATGCTTGTTCCTTCCCAGTCCAGCTGGAGTTGGTGAGCTCCCATTAGCTCAAAAAGACTGTTTCAGTGGCTGAACCCTTCATGGTCTTAACATCTTTGCTCGTATTCTCATTCCTTACATTCTTCAACTGGACTTTGGGAACTCAGCCCAGTGCTCTGAAGTGGGTCTCTGCCTCTGTTTCCATCTGTTGTTGGATGAAGGTTCTATGGTGGTATTTAAGATATTCATCAGTCTGACTACAGGGCAAACCAAGTTTGGGCCCCCTCTCCTATATTGCTTAGGGTCTTAGCTGGGGTCATCCTTGTGGATTCCTGGAAATTTTTCTAGAGTCAGGTTTCTTGCTAATCCTATCAAGGCTCCCTCAATCAAGATATCTCTTTCCTTGCTCCTATCTTTGTCCTTCCTCCAACTCGATTATCCCATTCCCTCAAGTTCTCCTCACCCCTTCCCTTCTCCCCTCCTCTTCTCATTCCACCCTCCTCTTTCCCCCGAACCATATGCTCCCAATTTTGTCAGGCGATCTTGTCTATTTCAACTTTCCATGTGGATACAGATATGTTTTTTTTGGGGGGGGTTTACCTTATTACTTAGCTACCCTAGGATCATATATCCCTTGTTTATAGGTAGTATCCACTTATGAGTGAGTACATCCCATATTCATCTTTTGGGTCTGGGTTGCCTCACTCAAGACAGTGTTTTCTTACTGCTGAAGAATACTCTAATGTGTAAATGTGCCACTTTTTCTTTATTCAATTTTTGGTTCAGGGGCATCTAAGTTGTTTCCAGGTTTTAGCTATTATAAATAATGCTGCTATGAACATAGTTGAACAAATGCCATTGTAGTATGATTGATCATCTTTTGGGTATATACCAAAGAGTGGTATTGCTGGATTCTGATTCCCAATTTTCTGAGAAAATACCTTTCTGAGAAAATACCTTTCTGAGAAAATACCTTCGGAAATGCTGATTTCCAAAGTGGTTGCACAAGTTTGCATTCCCACCAGCTACGGGTGAGTGTTCCCCTTACTCCACATCCTCTCCAGCATAAGCTATCATTGGTGTTTTTGATCTTAGCCATTCTGACAGGTGTAAGATGGTTTCTCAGAATTGTTTTGATTTGTATTTCCCTGATGGCTAAGGATGTCCAACATTTCCTTAAGTATCTTTTGGCCATTTGATAATCTTCTGTTGAGAATTCTCTGTTTAGTCCAGTACCCCATTTTTATTTCAAATTTGGACTATTTAAAATTTTGATGTCTAATTTCTTGAGTTTTTTTTAAAATCTATTTTGGAGATCAGTTCTTTGTCTGATGTGGGGTTGGTGAAGATCTTTTCCCATTCACTAGGCTGCCTTTTTGTCTTATTGACTGTGTCCTTTGATTTACAGAAGCTTCTCAGTTTCAGGAGGTCCCATTTATTTATTGTTTCTCTCAATGTCTGTGCTACTGGGGTTATAATTAGGAAGTGATCTCCTTCGTCCATGCATTGAAGACTACTTCCCACATTCTCTTCTATCAGGTTCAGTGTGGTCAGATTTATATTGAGGTCTCTAATCCATTTGGACTTGAGTTTTTTGATGGGGATAGATACAGATTTATTTTCATTCTTCTACATGTTAACATCCACTTATACCAGCACCATTTGTTGAAGATTCTTTCTTTCTTCCATTGTATAATTTTAGCTTCTTTGTCAAAAATCAGGTGGTCATAGGTGTGTGGATTAATATCCGGGTCTTTGATTTGATTCTGTTTTAATGCCAGTACCAAGCTGTTTTCATTACTGTAGCTCTGTAATAGAGTTTTATGTGTAATCCATCATATAAATAAGCTGAAAGAAAGAAACCATGTGATCATTTCTTTAGATGCTGTAAAAGCATTCAACATAATCCAACACTCCTTCATGATAAAGGTCTTGGAGAAATCAAGAATATAAAGTTCATATCTAAATATAATAAAAGCAGTATACAGCAAGCTGACAGCCAACATCAAATTAAATGGAGAAAAATTCAAAGTGATTCCATTAAAATCAGGAACAAGACAAGGCTGTCCACTCTCTTTATATCTCTTGAACATAGTTCTTGAAGTTTTAGCTATAGCAATAAGACAACAAAAGGAGATCAAGGGGATTCAAATTGGAAAGGAAGAAGTCAAACTTTTGTTATTTGCAGATGATTTGATTATATATATAAGTCACCCCCAAAATTCTACCAGAGAACTTCTATAGCTGATAAATACCTTTACTGATGTGGGAGGATACAAGATCAACTAAAAAAAAATCAATAACCCTCCTATATACAAATGATAAAGAAGCTGAGAAAGAAATCAGAGAAACATCACCTTTCACAATAGCCACAAAGAACATAAAGTATCTTGGGGTAACAGTAACCAAAGAAGTGAAATTCCTATTCAACAAGAACTTTAAGTCTTTGAAGAAAGAAATTGAAGAAAATACTAGAAAATGGAAGGATTTCTCATGCTCGTGAATAGGTAGGATCAACGTAATAAAAATGGCAATCCTACCAAAAGCAATCTATAGATTCAATGCAGTCCCCACCAAAATTCCAACACAATTCTTCACAGACCTTGAAATTTCTAATTTCTTAAGATAAATTTTAACTAATTACATTACTGTAGGGCTGATTGGTTTTTCTACATATTGTGTGCTGATCCTAGACTCCGATGTGACGGTATTAGGAGAAAAGAGCATTGGAGAGAAACTGGTTCAGAACCAGTTCGTGAATGTGGCTAGTATCCTTACAAAACAGATGCCAGAAATGCCCTGTCCCTTCCACCATGTGAATCATTGAGAAGGGAAACTGTCCATGAACAGAATGTCACTCATCCCTAACAGTGTGTTCACCTGAATTTGGATATTTGATTTTCTCAGGTTCTAGAGTCGCAAAAATGGCGTTCCGCCCAAACTTTCTGCCTTAACAGCTTGTTATAATAACCAAAGCTGGCATTTGATTTGAGTTGAAAACAGTGTGAGTTTTATACCTCTCATTTTCTCTGTCTTTACAAATACATATTGTTTTTCTCCCATTTGAATGAAAAAATTATGGAAAACTTATTATATGCCAGGTGTTTTGCTTGGTGTAATAGTTAAGTTGCTCTTCAGGATGAAGTTATTCTATCCACAGTGCTAACAGTTTGCTGGTGGAGACTGGAAAAACACACACACAAGGAACAACAATATGATTAATGTATTTGTTTTGGGGCCCATGGAGTGTCCTTTGACTCAGTTTCAGAAATCAAGGAAGAATACCTATAGACAGTCTTGTTTGTATTTGAGATCTGAAGCCTGTGTAAAGTTAGTCTCATGAAGGCCAGTGGATAAGGAGTGGGGGATGTAGAAATGTGCTCCAGGCAGGCAAAACGAATGCCTAAGTCCTGGGGTGGGTTACATCTCTGTGAGTTTTTGTCCAGGGACAAAATACCCTAGGTTATTGTTACTGTTACGGATTGCATGCCAGAACTGGTTGGTAAGACTCTGTTGAAGTCACCATATGCTTTGGTTATGGGTCATGAAGAAATCAAGCCTGGACTAAGCTGGAAGCTTCCGTCCTACTAACTAACTTTCACAGTGCCAGGAAGTGCTGTGCTGGCTGCCAGTGGGGAGTATTATTACCAATTGTCTTGCTTAGTTATGGACCTCACCATACAAGGAAGGGTTTTCTCACTGGGGAAATAGTGGCATGACTCTTAGGAATATAACTAATTGCTTTCCTGTTAGATTTAAGGCTCACTTCATGGAAAGGACACAAGGTTTTATACTATAAACAAGTATGAAAACTTCTGGCTGGGGAGTTCATAGGTCCTAGTGTGGAAGCTATGTTATTAGGCGACTAGGTGTGTATGCTGTGCCTGTCAAATTGAGTTCTAAACACTTATGCTTATTTATTCCTGTTGCAAATCTTGGTCAAGAAAGTTTGTTTTCCAAAGGGTGACTGCAGCTGTGGCGATTAATAACTGGTAAAATGCTGAGACTGACTGTTTCTGCTTCATAGAGGTCCAATGCTCAATCTTTAATGTGAGAAATAGTCATATATCTACCGCATCTTTCTAAGGCTCAGGAAATGTAGTAGAAATGTAGTAGGAAGCAGGTAGAACAGAAAGGGTGGAACATTGTGGAACACATCCTTTGGGAGCTGTGGTTGTTTGAATGAGAAATGTCTTCCTTAGCCTTGGGCATTTCAATGTTTGGCTCCGCATTGGTGGTGCTGTTTGGGGAAGATTTAGGTGGTGCAGTCTTGTAGGAGGATGATTGTCTCTGGGAGAGGGCATAACCTCTCCCTCTTCTTCTGATCCATTCTCTCTGCTTCCTGTGACTTTGAGTTCTCAGTTTCTTGGTCCTGCCGTCATGCCTGCTGCTTTCTGCCATGCTCCCTTCTATGATGGACTCCTCTCCCTCTGGAACCATAAGCCAAAACAAACTCGTCCTCATCATGTTGCTTTTAGTCATAGTGTTTTTATCATACAGCAGAGAAGTAACTAATACAGGCATCATAGGGACACTGGCACCTTACAATGGGAGCATCTATGATTTCCTGCCCGAAAGTCTCACAAGATTGGGCCCACTAACAAAAGCTGATGCAGAAACCACTCAAAAGCAGCTCACAGGCAGCATATGCAGGAGATAGTACACAAGGAGACAAAGGAGGAGTGTGAGGTCCCTCCCTATTTAAGGATGTACAAATGCTTAACAATTTCTAGTGAGGGAGCTTTAATGGGGAAGTTGCCACATAAGTTTCCCAAACTTCTGCAACTAATCCCAATTAGTCTTATTGGTTCACCAAACTAGAGTTAGGTTGATTTTTTTTTGTTTCTTGTTTGTTGACCCCTATCTAAGTAGAGTCAGGAAATATCTACTAAAAAATGCTACTTTTTATGGCAGTTTTATGAGGACCAGCAAAATAGCTCAACAAGCAAAGGCACTTGCCTCCAAGCCTGGCAATCTGAGTTTGATCCTTGGGACCTGCATGGTGAAAGAATAGAAGTGACTCTTGAATGTTGTCCTCTGAACTCCACGTTCTGTGGCATGTCCCTCCTCCCATGCATAATACACATAAACAAAGAAACAAATGTAAAATTTCTAAGGAAAACTACTTTTTGGTTTTTTTCTCACTCCCTGTGATCCTTTAGATGTCCTGTGAACATGAGCAAACTATTGTCAATTGCTCTTTGTCTCTCAAATCTGTGTTTTGAATTTTCATGTAACATTTGTTTTAGATTGTCGTCATGCTAGTCTTTTCATTGCTATGCATCAGGTTCATGTAACTTTGCACTATTGGTAGGTGGATTATGGGTGATTAGCACACTAATCCATCAAATATATTTGCAGTTTTATTACAGCGGCCATTAATACATAAAGGCTTAAAATTAAGGCAAAATCATGCTACAATTAAGAGTTTGTTCTTTCTAGTTTTCTATTGCTATTATAACAAATTAGCACAATATTAGTAGCTTGAAATAACCATTTATTATTTTATAGTTACATAAGCCTGGAGTTTAGGGTTTAACTGGGCTAAAATTATTTATAGAGTTGGCAGAGTTGTGTTATTTTCTCAAAGGTTCTAGAGAAAAATGTTCCCTTGCTTTTCCACTTGCTAGATGCCACTCCAATTCTCCTATCATGACCTGTTCCTCACTCCAAATTATCCATAGCAAATGGACTCCTTCCCACTTTTCATCACCTGTTCTTTCGTCTTCCTCTTTCAAGTACTATTTGAATACATTGGACCATGTGGGCAATGCATCATAATCTTTTTCTTTAGAGCTCAGCAATTTATCGTAATCTTTTTCTTTAGAGCCTAGCTAATTAGATTCTACCTATAACTTTAATTCCTCTTTTCAATGTTGCATGATATGAGGACTAAGGAAGGGATGTCTTTGGATTGCTACCTTTCTGCCTACTGTAAACTAAAAGAAGCCATGTGGTCACTGCTTTAATTGTTAAGGGTTTTCTTTGGCTTTTCTAGTTTAGCCTCATTAACATCATCGGTGACATTTTTATTGCAAAGCACAATGGCTAGTCCTTTCTTTCCTGAGGTACTTCCCCATAACACTCATTTACCTGGCTTCCAACCCTCACACTCCTGTAGATTTTCCCACCTCATTATTTATTCTCAACATGTAGTAGTGGATGTCTCTGTTTTCCTTTAACAGTTCATCAATTGCTCCCTGAATCATCAAGGTCCCTAATGGTTCACCCTCTTCTCTGTCCTTGTCAACCTTCCTTTTCACATCCTTGCTGACTCTATGTACTTTCGTGAATTTGGAGGCCGTTCACATGGGATGACTTTTTAATGTGATTATTTTAGTTTGGTTTTTTTGAACAAGTCTTCACTCTCTATCCCAGGCTGGTTTAGAACTTCATTAAAGGTAGGGGTGGCCCTGAACTTGCAACAAATTCTTCTGTAAGTCTGGAAAGTATTGGTATTAGAGGCATAAGCCATCACACCTGGCTAAGCTACTATTTTTTAAACTTTTCTAGATCACTCCAACTCAAAACTTTTATGTTCATTCAACTACCTATTCTATATCTGCATCTAAATCTCTAATAGAAATTTCAAAGTCAACATCCCTCTAACTGGACCTCCTCTCTGCCCATATGTATCAGTTCCACTTGTGGCTTTCTCTGTCTCAGATGATGTCAGCTTCATCATCCTCTATTCTTAGGACCAAATCCTTCAAATTCTTTCTCTTCTTTACCTCTCATATTCATTCTGTGAGGAAGTGCCATGCCTGTAATATATATATATATGTAATTCATCACAGCTCAATACTGCCACTGGCCTCAAACTACTTCCAGGGCTTCATAATACTGACAAGATTATTGTTGCAAGGGATACTGCATTCAGAAATATGGAATATGAAAAGAGCCAATGTTCTCTCTCTCTCTCCAGTAAAACAAGGTTTATTCTCAGTCACTATATATAGTTCTTATGGGGTGGGGAGCAGAGACCACCCACATCATCCCTTAGGTTCCCAGGCTGACAGAAATACCAGGTTATTTAAATAAATCTGTGTCCACTGTTGTTTTTTTCTTTTCTCTTATTAACTAGTTATTTCACATCCCAACTACAACTCCCTTCTTTCTTCCTATTCCCTCCCCCTCTCCTCTGTGCCTTCCCTCAACCTACCCCTCCTCCATATTCACTTAGAAAGGAGTGGACCTCCTATGGGCATCAGCGCAGCACTGCATATCAAGCTGTTGTAAGACAAAGTACTTCCCCCTATATTTATGCGGTCCAATGCAATGCAACATGAGGAATAGGTTCCCAAGAACCAGCCAGTCAAAGCACCAGGAACCACGACCAGGAGTCCCACAAATAGACCAAGCTATACAACTGTCGCATGTATGCAGAGGACCTAGGTTAGTCCTATGATGGCTCCCTGGTTGTCGGTTCAATCTTTGTGAGTTCCCCTGAGCCAGGTTAACAGTTTCTGTGTTTTCCTTCAATGTCACTGACTTACTGGCTACCTACAATCCCACCTCCTTCTGCTCAGCAGGACTCCCCAAGCTCATTCCAGTGTTTGGATCTCTGAACCTGCCTCCCTCAGTCACTTGATGGAAGTTCTCCACTGACAACTGAGATAGTCACCAATTCAATCACAGTCGATGGCCCCAGTTCAGGCTGTGAATCCTCTCCTGCCAAGAGTCTTAGCTGGGACCATCCTGTAGGCTCATGGAAGTTTTTCTTGCATCAGGGCTTCTACTTGACTCCATAAAGCCCTTCCCTTTCTAGCAATCTTTCTTAGCATTGTCCCCTTCCACACTGCCCCCCTCCCCTATCCTGATCCATTAAATTCCCATGTCATGTCCTGCCCTAAATGAGTAAAGCTGTTTTAGCCAATGGTTTAGCAGAGTAAAGCTAGGAGGGAAGTCCAAAGAAAGATCACTTACACACACACACACACACACACACACACACACACACACACACGGCAGAGTTGGAGAGACACCATGTAACCCTCTCAAGAAGTAAGATGTGAGGTAACAAGCTACATGTCTCATGGTAAAATATAAACTATAGCAATGGATTAATTTATAGTTACAGCCAGCTGATAAAAAGCCTAAGGTATTAGCCAAACCATTGTACCTGATATTAAGCATCAGAGTAGTTATTTAACAAGTGGCTGTAGGAACTAGTAAGCAGGGACCTGGTGGGTGGAGAGAAACCAGTCCAGGCAGACCAGTGAGATGGGGAAAGTCTCCATTTACTTCCCACCTCCACTCTGACCAGAAGATTTCTATTTCTTTTTTCCAGGGAGATCCTTGCATTTCCCCTGTGTCCTCCTTGTGACCTAGCCTCTCTGGGTTCGAGGATTGTGGTATGATTATCCTTTAGTTGACCACTTATGAGTGAGTACATACTGTGTTTGTCTTTCTGGGTCTGGGTTACCTCACTTAGGATAATTTTCTCTAGTTCTATCCATTTGCCTTCATATTTCCTGATGTCATTGTATTAAACAGCTTAGTGATACTCTTTTGTGTAATTGTATCACATTTTCATTGTCTATTCTTTGGTTGAGGGGCATCTAGGTTGTTCAGGTTCTGGCTATTATGAATAATTCTGTTCTGAACATAGTCAAGCAAATGTCATTGAGGTATGACTGCATGCTTTGGGTATATGCTCAAAAGTAGTATAGTTGAGTTTTTAGGTAGATTGATTCAAAAATTTTTGAGAAATCACTATATTGATTTCCAAAGTAGTACAAACTTGTACAACCAGCAACAATGGAGTCAGGTTACAGTATCTCTAAACATGTGTGTAGACTTAAGAAAAAAAAGAAAATGGGTATAGATAGTCATAGACAAAAGCAAATAGTTTATAAATAATTATGTAAAGTCTTTAAAGAGAGATTAAAGAAATATAAAAGAAAAGGACATGAAAAGATAGGAAATACACAGGGATTCTGGATCCTGTTTAGTTAGTGCTGTGTTCTCTTTGATCTTTTTTAATGTTGATGAGGGAATAACAGCTGCTGAGAGACATTGTATTGTAAAAGTTACTGCTGAATAAACCAGTCTAGTTGCTTTAGGGATGTCTTGACTTTAAAATGGAATTCAGAAAATGTATTGTATTGGGGGGAGAAGTTATGCTTTTATTTCAACAAGGAATGAAAGACTGTAGATTCTTTCAAGGTTAATACAGATCAGGTTTGATTGGAGGAGACCTACTGAAATAAACCTGAAATAAACATAAAGAAATAAACCAAGAAAAACTACAAGACAGGTGACATATATACTGATCCCTCTGTATGGGAACAGTTCTGAGCTAGGATGACAAATGTTACAACTAATTTTCCCAGGACTTGATGGTTATTTCAATTTTCTCAGGGTTCTCTAAAGATTCAACAGGAAGCAGACTAGAGAATACAATGCCCACATTCCCAAGAGGTGGAGTGAGTGGTTTTTGGTCATTTGCTGGGTTATCTGTGTTTGTCATCATTTGGAGGGGTAAAAGGATAAAAAGATAATATTTTACATTGATATGGATTTTGGCATATCGATACAAATTTAAAGTTATTTTTGCTGTTCTGTATATATTCTTTTACTCTTGTATAAGATATTGTACTTATGCAGTTTATTTAAAAATATAAGGTAAAGTTCTAGTCCTTGAAAGCTGTTATAATAAAAATTTGAGGAAAATTAAGAAATGAGGTTAGTAGTTAGTCATCTATAATATAATAATCAAATTTGTTATGTTTTCAAGATCATACAGAGATATTTTAGATAGATGGTTTTCAAACATCAAATACCTACAGAATATGACATTTAACATGTTTAATTAACATAGGACTTTCCATGACAGTAAGACACATCTGCTCCTGGCAGTACAATTCTACTTTATAAAAGGATGATTGGCATTGAAGAACCTCCATATGGAGTTTGCTTTCTTCTTGGCTAAACAAGCCATTTTGGAAGAAACTACCCTTGCCTTGACTGCTGAAAATATACTGCACAAATTGACAAGCAGGGCACAAAGGAAAAAAGACTGCTGAACTCTGCCAAGACAAGGTGGAACAGTCCTTCAAAATTTCTGCTTCATAGAAAAGTCTGCCAGATATTCTACAGGACACAAAGGAAATTGACTGCTGAGCTTTCAAAGACAAAACAGGATAGTCCCTGGTTGATAGAAAAATCTGCAGCTATTTCAGGTCTGTTATTATTTGACAACAACAAAATTGCAAGTATATGAGATACTTGTCTTGAGCTGCCTTCTTTACAGCTCTGAAACCTGGACAATGAAACGCTCCCTAGAGCAGTTGCTGAATGTATTTGAGATGACATGTCTCAGGAAGATTTTAGGCATCACACAAAGAGATAGGCTGTGCAATGATGACAATAAGAAACACCTCCATTTATAGAAGGAAGTAAACTACAGGATACATAGTTTGCCCATGTTATGAGAATGAATGGCAGCAGATACCCAAAGAAAACACTGCTTGGAGGAGTGTATGGGATAAGGCAAAGATAAGAGTCCAAAAATGCCAGAGAGAAAGCACAGAGGAAGACTATGGAAACTTGGGTCTGACAATAACACAAACTAGTACTGCCCAGGATAGGAACAACTGTAAAATCACCATAAATGGACTGTCCATGCATGCTTAAGCATTGTCAGGTCATAAATGAGAAATGATGATGATGGTTCTAGGCCTGTAGGTTGAAGATGGATGCCCCAATGTTGCAGAAGAACCTTGGGTGACTGTCCAGGCAGTCAGATGTCTGTAATATAGATAGAGTAATTTCTATAACTTTGGAAGTGGCTTCACTGTACTTTCTGTTTACTTAGGTAATAGTAAATCCTTCTGGAATTTTTGATGGGGTTGAAGATTGGATAGTTATAGTTACAGTTTTCCTGAGTTATAATAGAAGGCAAGTTAGGTAAAGATCTTTGAACTCATCAAGATAGGATAAAAAATGGAGTCTTTTCTCTGAATTTGCCAAATATAAATGGACTAGATATTGTAAATATAATTCCTTTTTGATAATTGTTATTATTGTATATAGTCTTCCTATGTTAGAGTTAAAACCTTTCTTTTTACTTAGACAAAAGGGGTAAATGTTGTGGAACATTAAATATGTAAAGATGTGTTACATCTGTTTATGTTGTAGGCTATTTAGTGATGCAAAAGTGTGTTATGTTTGGTAATGCTGAATTTGTTTAATGATGTAAAATTGCTACATTTGTTTAATTACATAAAGATGTGTTGCTGTTTTACCTTGCCTGCCTAAGGTACCTGATTAGTCTAATAAAAAGCTGAACAGCCAATAGCTATGCAGAGGTGGGCTAAGTGGGGCTGACTGACAGAGAGTAAGTGGAAGGAAGAATCTAGGTTAGGGAGATAGGAAGAAGAAGAAAAAGAGGGAGTTGGCTGGGGTCAGCCAGTCAGACACAGCGGAAGCCCCTGAGGCAAAACAGATAAAAAGAAACAGGGTAAATAAAATTATGAGTGAGTGGGACAAGCATAAGATAAGGCTGGACATTCATATTGAATAACTCTTTTTGTCATGATCTGTGAGCTGGTTGGTACCCCAAAAGGAAGCTTTTTACAATCTTGGGTTTTTGGTTTTTCCATATGAAGCTGAGTTCTTTCAAGGTCTGTAAAGTATTGTGGTGTGGGAAGTTTTTCTGTATATATGTGTTGCTTTTATTGGTTAATGAATAAAGAAGCTGTTTTGGCCAGTGACTTAGCAGAATAGAGCTAGGCAGGGAAAACTAAACAGAATGCTGGAAGAAAGAAGGTGGAGTCAGTGAGATGTCATGTAGCCACCAGAAGGAAAAGACGTGAGCTGCCAGCTGGAACCTTGCCAGTAGGTCACAAGCCTCATCACAAAATATAAAATAATAGAAATGGGTTTATTTAACATGTAAGAACTTGCTAGAAATATGCTATAGTGATTGGCCGAGCAGTGACTTAATTAATACAGTTTCTGTGTGGTTATTTCTGGAGTCTGGGTGATCAGGAAACAAACGAGCAGCCTCCTACAACAGAATTGTGTTGGAATTTTGATGTGGTTGCATTGAATCTGTAGATCGCTTTTGGTAAGGTGGCCATTTTTATTATGCTAATTGTACTAATCCATGAGCATAGGAAACCTTTCCATTTTCTGATACCTTTTCCAGTTCCTTTCTTCAAAGACTTGATGTTCTTGTCATACAGGTCTTTCACTTGCTTGGTTAGAGTTACCACAAGATATTTTATATTGTTTGTAACTCGTGTGAAGGATGTTGTTTCCCTGATTTCTTTCTTGTCCTTTCTATCATTTGTATATAAAAGGGCTACTGATTTTTTAAAGTTAATCTTGTATCCATCCACTTGACTAAAGGTGTTAGCTAATCAGTTGTAGGAGTTACCTGGTAGAATTTTTGGGTTTGCTTATGTATACTATCATGTCATCTGCAAATAGTGATACTTTGACTTCTTCTTTTCTAATTTGTATCACAAGACATATTTCAAGTATTTTTTTTAAAAATTCTTGTACATGCATGCACACTCTTAAGCACAAACTTTCTTCAACTCCAGTTTCTGACATGTGTCATTTTTAAAGAGAAAAGCATCCTTTCTATCTGACAGCACCCACCAGGTGAGCCAATATGGCTTAGACAAACCCACCCCAAGCTATGGAGGAAGATGCAGTCCAACATGATGCATTTTCGTCTGAGGATACACTGTAGGCAATTCTGCTAGTTCTTTGTATCCACTGCACTTGGCTGGATAAAATGCACGATCTGGGATACAAGGCCTATCAAGGTTATGTCATATACAGGATTCATGTCAGATGTGGTGGCTGTAAACACCCATTTCCTGATGCAGTATTTAAAGATGTAATTACCCAAGCCAGCTATCTTTAGAATATATATATATTTTAATAGATGAAAGAATATAAACAGACTCATGATACCAGGATCCCACGCTTTCCGAGAGAGTGCCGGGCAGGGAACGAGAGAGTGAGCACACATGTGCTGTCCCTTTTATACATAAGGGGGACCTGATGGTCCAACCAAAAATAATTAGCTAATGGCTAATGGCGGGGCATGACTATTAGCCTGATTGGCTAAAACCTTTCTCCATCAATTTCCTAAGGGTGCAATTTATGCCAAGCCTGGTCCATCACAGTGTTAACAAGCACAGAAAGATTTATGGGCTGACATTTGCAGGTCTCGAGTGCCATGGTCTCAAAACAGTCACAAGTTCCATCACTGTATTTGTGGCTGTCACTGTGAAGCCAGAAGAAGACTCAGTCCTCACCACCTCCACTGTTATTGCTAATACAGATAATGCTTGTTAAATTCACACCTAATAAGCAATTTAGGACAGTCAAAAAGAAATAAAAAAGAATATCATCAGACATAAAATAGCATTTTTTCATTGTTTTTTATTACTGACTAAATTTCATAATGTCCTAAATACACTTCTAAACAAAGTGTTGAGATGTATGGATTTCCATTATATCTGCTTTACCTTTAGAGATCATAATAATGGACTTTTATTGGCTGTGACAAGAACAAGCAGAGCAAGTATCAAGCCATAATATTTTGTATGTGCATTTGGCCAAAATAATTGGGTAATTTCCAACTATAAGAGTTTCAAGTAAAATGAGATGTGTCAAAACAAACTTTAATTACAGACAAGCCTGCCTTTGATTTTACTGTCAATTTGATCTTCTCTAAAGGTAAACATTGAATTTGGCAATCTAAGAAAACAAGTTCAAATAAAACTGGGTCTGGAGGTTTTGCTCTTTTTATTTTTTTTCTAAAAATATTTGTGTTTCTAGTTACTGGTTTTGATTAAACTCTTCCTTACTGTTAATCCTCTTGGGGATGTTTGTTTGAAATATTCTAGAAAATTTTGTTTTGCTATCCTTCAAATATTGTTCAGAAAGCCCTTTTCCCATGGTATTTTTTGTAGACATATTTAAAAATAATTGCTTCAGCAGCTTGCACACAGGAACTTCCCATACCAACCCTAATTGTCTCTTAGAATATTGATAAGGATGCACTTTGTCCCCAGTGATAACACTAAACTCTTTCTTGTCTCTTCTCCAAAGAGACCCATTAAAGAAAGAAAAAAGATGTTTTGGACTTTCAGAAGTAAATGCCACTTAGATTTTTAGGAATAAGAATAACCCCAATAAATTAGTAAAAAGGAAGCAAAGAAGATGCCAATACTTAGGAAGAAGAGTTGGAGAGAGAAATTAAAGGGAGAGAGAAATGACTTTTCTTTCACCCGCAGGAATTATTTCAAATTTTAGGCATGTCATGCACTAAGCAATACAGACCCAGTAGACCCCAACAAAGGCAGGCATGATCTCTGCTCCTGTGTCCATGCGTTCCCAGGGGCTATCCTGTTTACTTCACAAGGGCTGCAAAGTCCCTTTGTGTGGGAGTTGATTCTTCATCACAAGAGTGTCTATTTGGAGTCAGGGACAAAGCAATTGCTCAGTCACTTTTAGCATCAGCCGACAACAGGTGATAATGTCCTAGGTGCTCAGAATAACAGGTAGCATTTCTAAAAGAGGTTTTCTACGGCCCTTCTCAATCCATCTTTTAACATACCAAAGGTGCAGACCATCATTAGACCCTGGCACATGTTACTCAGAGATGATGCTGGGTGGATGTGAGTGGAGGCCTTGTCACATAGGGGACAGGTGCGGCATCCCTGGAGCTTTACTGCCTGGTGTTAGCTCCCCTGTTAGGAACTGTGCAACTTTGGACATGCTGGCTAGCTTCCTTGTTGTTCCACTTGTTATTCTGCAATATGGATATAAGAGTAATGGTGATGATGATGGTGATGATGATAATAATAATAGCTGTCTCTTAAAATTGTTGGGACTGTTATCCTCCAGCAATGCTTGGCATTATTATGGGCCTGAGGGTTTTAAAATTAGCAACCAAAGTTTTAAATCAGAATACGACCTTTGATAGTCAACTTTAACCCCAGAGTTTCTGAAGAATACAGGGTTAAAGAAGTTTGAGCAATGATGTGAAGAAACCCTTTTGGTAAGAACGAGATGTTCAAGAGGTTAGTGGAGTATTTCATACCGGCAAGGTAAACTTCACATTAATAGCAGACAGCAAAGTTAGTTTTGTACGATGTTACGCAATGCTCATGTTTCTCGCTCATGTGCTTGATCTGATTTAAGGTTCAGTCATGAAATTCTCTGGGAACTCAAACAGGAGACCTCTGCCTTTTGTACAGAATGTTCCCCCCCCCACTTAGAATCAGGTAAAGCGCATACCCAGTGTTTGGAATTTTAATTACACAAATAAAAAATAGAAAGTAGATGCATTATATTTTAATTGTGCAGATTGTTAATGTGTACAGAAAATCTCGCATATTTGTATAAAGTGTAATAATATTGATGGCCATTAAATCAATACACATAAAATGCATATGTGGGTTTAAAATTTCTTCATTGAAAATGACTGTGCCACGCTCTTGTCTAGATTGGCAGGCACAGGTGCTCAGAGGTATGCTACTTTCACCTCAGTGCCTTGAAAGAACGAACTGAAGGAAAACAAACAGAACTGCATACAGTTCCGTTCAGTTCAACTTACTTCATATCAAAGATGAACACCTATTATGTACTGAGTGGTCTCGGGTGCCAAGGGCTAAGACTACAGAACAGAGAAAGCAAGTACAGAGGCAAAAACAACCATTTCAGATTACGTGCTTACAGCAGACCAGCTCAGTTAAACAGCCCACATAACACACAATATGACCTGGTTGGCATTATAACAGTGTCATGTGTATGTCTTATGATCAGCTAATAGGGGTTTATAAGGTGGTAGTGGAAAACTCAACTGAGGTGATGGTCAAAGACAGGTCTGAAAGGAATGAGGAAGGGATATTCCACTGAGCTTTACAGACAAGACAAGCAACACAAGCCCTATCATGAGAGCCTATTTTTTATGTCTTGCTTCATTAAGAAATGCCAGATCTTGAACTCACAGAGGTCTGGCTGCCTCTGCCTCCTAAGTGATCCAGGACAGCAAGGACTGTTATACAGAGAAACCCTGTCTCTAGAAAAACACCACCACCACCACCACTACCACCACCACCTCCATCTCTACCACCAGCAGCACCACCACCAGCACCACCAGCTCCACCACCACTACCACCTCCACCACCTCTACCACCACCACCTCCACTACCACCTCCACCACCACCTCCACCACCACCTCCAACACCACCACCAGCACCACCACCACCAGCACCACCACCTCCACTACCACCTCCACCACC
>JAQHUG010000074.1:5925320-5949078 GCA_028555095.1 Dicrostonyx torquatus
CTCCAGTGGGGGTGGGTAGATCAGAAGCCCTCTCCAAGGGCCTGCTGCATGGGCCCTTCTCCTCCAGTGGGGGTGGCTAGACCGGAAGCCCTCTCCAAGGGCCTGCTGCACGGGCCCTTCTCCTCCCTCTTTGTTACTTTAAAGTTCTTATCTGAAAATATATCTACACACAGGAAACCTTCATGGCAAATTTTGGTAATCATGCAGGATTTCTTGACTCTCAGCAAGATGTCTGTCAGATTCTTCATCCGGACTCTGGAGTGGAGGCTCCTATCCCTTCACAGGTCCTCTTAATTTTCCTTGTTTTTTTTTTTTTTTTTTATCCTGCCTCAAGAAGAGGTCGATCTTATGGAATCAATTTCCGGAGCTGCCTCCAAAGCTTAAGGTGAGAAGCTAAGCCACTCCTCTCCACCTGATCCGGGCACAGAAGGAAGCTCTGGAGACTGCAGAGAACCCAGTTAAGGGCAGCAGAAGTGAACCAAAGTTTCACTGACTTGGACTTGTTGTGGCTGAGATAGACCACACCCGGGACACAAAGTGAAGTTAAGCATCCTCACAGGGACAGAGGTATCCAGGAGCCTCAGGTTGCCATGGAGACCTGAGTGGCAGAGCACATTACATCTTCTACCAGCACCCCAAACCTCAGTCTGCACCCCACCATAACATGTAACATGTCATTTCAGAGAGGTATGTGGGGGAGCAGGGTTGCATCAGGCAGCGGTCTCCCCTCTCAGAGACAGGGTTTCCTCAGGTGAAGTCAGAACTACTGGAGGAGATTAAGGAGATTAAGTTTTAATTGAATTTAGTTAATTTGTTTTCCTGCTAACTAGTGTAGCTGCAACTATCAGAGGGCCAGAGAAAAGTATAGAAAGAACTGTCATTTTCTTTTCAATCTGAGCTCCAGTGGGAGTTAAACTTTATAAGCCTGCCACAAAGAATCACTCAGCAGATTAGAAAATATAATGAGAGGAAACAAATATCATCAGTTGCATAGAAAATGGAGAAATCACATGTAAAATAACCAGGGGAGTTAAAGGGAGGTGATAAAAAGAGAGCCACAAAGCAGTGATTGACGTATTGATGCTATCTACCGGTATCTACACGGGAAACTCGTTTAAGACGAAAGAGTTTCAGGGCACTTGGTGTCAGTGCTCCCTAGCTGTTACATAAATATATGTGGTTGCTGAAAGGAAAAACAAAACCCCAAATACTCTGAGTGGGCTGGGGGAAGAAATGGCAGCCGCGGAGGGAGAATAGCAATTTCTGTGTCTCAGTGGGCTGTTCCAGGGCCACCCACACCTTCATTTGTCAGACTGAATTGTTATTCCTCCCCATCGTACTCCTAGGTCTGGTCGGAGGGTGGTGGGTGGAGGGAGAGCAGAGCAGGGCTACGCCACAGCCCTCCACAGCTCTCGAACTACCTCGCTTGGCTACACCCATAGCCTCTCTGTGCAAAGGCCTCCTGTGCCTTTGCTTGGGCTGCTGTGAAGGCTTCCTCACTGATTCTGATTTCTGACCTACATCATGTGTTTATGCCAGAGCCGCCATCCCAATGCCTGGGCTTTCATCTTCCAGCACATCTTCAAGTAGCCTTTATTACCTTGAGGCTGGACTGGCTGAATGCTCCTCTCTTATAGGCAAGGCACTCTGGAACACTGTAACTGTTTTTCTAGCTCACATCCCAGGGTTGGTTTTGGAAGCTTTGAGGAAACTCTAGTGTTGGTTACTTTGCTCCTGTAACGTCTACAGTTCTGATCACTCTCCAGTCGACGTAGATAGCCAAATAAGGAGAGAGGAAAATATGAACATAACCACATGATAAGCTGGATGCAATCAAGTGGGTTCTTAGAAATCGCATGCTGGAAAAGTTGTATCTGAGATCCCTAGAGAAGAGGCTTAGTCAAGATCTTCTGCTTGGACTGACCAGATGGCTTGGTGGGTAAAGACACTTGCTCCCAAGCCTGAAAACTTGAATTTGAGTTCCGGAGCCTATAATGTGTAAGGAGAGAACTGACCCTGGCATGTGGTCCTCTGACTTCCACAATTATGTTGTTTCTCCCCCGCTTCCTCCCTCTCTCTCTCTCTCTCCTTCCCTCCCTCCCTCCCTCTTTCCCCCCTCTCATACACACACACACACACACACACACAAATGCACACATACACAATTAATATATGTTTAAAAAGCCTGCAGCCTGCAGCTCTCTGAAGACATACATGGGCCAGTGAAAAGGAAGATGTCTTTTCTAGTCTTCATGTGTGCTGATTTAAAAAAAAAAGTACTATTGGTTTGAGTGTAGAGAACTGAAAACCTGCCTTTTGTAGTGTTCTCGAAAGGTAGTTTAGAATTTATATATAATGTCTGTCAGCATTAGGTGCACATCTCAATAAGCTTAACCAATAAGCCACCCGCATAACCACCATGTCATCATACAGAATGCTCCCTTGCCGTGAACTGCATTCCTGCCCTCCAGAAGCTCATTTGTTTGATCTCAAGCACTGATCTGTAGCCATTACTCCAATTCTGCCTTCTCTAGCATTTGTGGAGCTAGACTCATGCACTGTACAGTCTTGTAGGCTGGGTTTCTTCCACCTGCCGTGCTATGACCGATACCAGAGAACATAGTTTTGTTATTTGACAGCAGCTGCATCAGGGGCTATAAAAAAATAGGGACTTTTTAAAGATTCATTAGACTCAAAGTGATTTATTTTCCAGATTTGATGCTTGCTTTTGGTGAAGCTGTGGTCAAGTTAAACAACGTTTTTTGGAGGGTTGCCTTTTTAGTCACTAAAATAGAGACAAAAGTAAAATGTTATGGATGTTTTACTAATTACTTTAAAATGGTAATATTATAGTCATTGCAATATCTCAATAGTTGTTCTTGCAAGGAAAATCATATATATCAATTTATATGAATTTTCTGGTCAATTACCAATGCTACCTTCTTCTAACCCTATTCTGCCTCAATTTGAAAGGTAAATTGCATTGAAACCCCAGTTCCCTGTCTTTCCTTCACAATAGAATGTTCAAATTTTGATTGTACAGCATAGGAACACATCATAGCTTCCTTTCAGCAAGTGGTCATTTAACTAATGGCTAATGAGATGTATATTGGTTGGTTTTCATCAACGTGACGCCAACCTAGACATAGTGGGCAAGATGGAATCTTAATTGAGAAAATGCCTCCATAGGATTGTCCTGTAGGTAAGTCTGTGGTGAGGGTATCATCTTGATTAGTTGTTGATGTGGGAGGACCCATCTCATGGTGGGACAGGACAATACCTGCCTGGGCAGGTAGTCCTGAATCCCATAAGGAAGCAGGCTGAGAAAGCTACGAGGAGCAAGCCAGTAAGCAGTGTGTCTCCAAGGCTTCTGCGTCAGCTTGTGCCCTGACTTCTCAGTGCTAGAGAATGACCTGAGAGTTACAAGCAAAATAAACCCCTTTCCCCTCAATTTACCATGGTATTTTAACACAAACATAGAAACATTAGCTAGGACAAGATGTGAGGCTCAAGAGGTGAGCTTTGAGAAATGTCCTGATGGGTGGAAATGTGCCTTTCTCCTTGTTTTCTTTCTTTTTCTGCCTGAAGTGGGGACATGGTGGTCAGAGCTATAGTACCATGGTGGTCAGAACCATTTGGGGCTGTAACCACTTGATGATGGGATCCATTTTGAGCAGCTAATTTTAATTGATAGAGAAATAAGCTTCTATTTATCTTTGAAGTTAGTGCTATCTTGACTTTTGTTGGTCAAACGTTTACAGTGATGCATCAGTCCTTTCTCTGAGGCGACACTGAAGCCTTGAAGTCCCAGACTGCTCAGCACAAAATCTTCCCAGCTAAGTATCAAGAAGAGACTGTTTTCTTTTGTTGTCATTGAAATATAGTGAAGTATAAATATTTTTTATTATATTTCTGTTCTGCCTGCAAGATAGAGGATTGGATTTTATGAGCAGCTGAGGGTGTCTAGACTAATGAGTTTGTAATTTGAAGACTTGGGAAACTTGGTCATAAAATAAAATGAGACAAGCGATTCTTCTTGGTATAACTGCCATTTAATATCCCAGCTCTCTAGTCACAACTGTAGATGGGAGATTCTTTGTATCTTCTAAAAGATGGAGGAAAGGATCCAAAATGACCCTAAAAAACAGGAACATTGTACAAGTCTTGTTCGGCTGTTTCTTCATCAGGGTAGGAGAGTTGGCTGTTCTCGTTTTTGTTTTTATTTATTTACTTTTTTTCCAGGGCAGGAGTTTCATCCTTTTCTGTACTTTAATTTCCTCTCTAACCTCTTCGCATGCCTCTAGGTCTACTGAATGGCACAGGGTGAAGACAGTCACAGAAAGGGTATTAGATCAGCTGCATCACGTGCTTTAGAATAACCCAGTGGCTTGTAAGATATCCTATAAGCTGCTTGACTGAGTACCTTTCTGTGGACCTGATTTCTAGCTACATGGCTCCTATTCCATCTTTCTAGAAACAGAACTAGATACACAAGACTATATAAAAATTTGCTCAGGTATCCCTTGATCCTTAACTCTAATTTTCCCATGCTAGTGGCTTGATCCTTAATCCCTGCCTCTGGCCTACCTTATTTCTATGCCTTCCTTCCTTCCTTTGTTCAATATTGTCTCTAGGAAAGATTCTCATCATCATAGCAATCTCTCTGGGTAAGAGAAGAAAGAGTCTTTGTGTTTCTGTAACAAAGGAACCACAGGCTGAATGACTTGAAGGCAGCAAAAATTTCTCAACGTTGTGGAGGCAGAGATATCCAAGATGGTGTGTTTCCATTAGGTTTGGCATCTGATGGGGGCTTGCCTGCTGATTTCCAGGCTGTCTTACTTGGTCCTCACATGGTAGAAAGCACAGGGCAGCTCTGTGATGTTTCCTTTATAAGGAACACTAATCCCATGCATAGGGCTCCATTCAGGTGACTGATCTGAAGTTCTCTGTGCTGAAGACCCTACATACAAAATGACTGACTAGATCTCCATGAGTGAGAATGGAATGGTACAGACTAACAGGAAATGATCTAGGACCATCTTTAATCATTCTATAAGTGATTTGCCGCCAACTTCTGTCTGTATCTGATCACACTCTTTGTGACTATTACATAAAGCTTTGGAATGTGTCATTAAGCTTGGCAGACCTTCTGCCAGTCATAAAACTGAGAGCATTATGTAACATCTGTCACTTATGGAAAGGGTGTCCCACGTTCTGCTGCACCCCAGCTCCCTGCCTCCTCTGTTAAAGTATCTGGTGCGTGAATTCACTTACAACTTCCTTCTCCCGTGGCTGCGGAAGTTATTGTAGGTTCTTCTGTGATGAAATATGTCATTTTAATGTCATTAATATGTCAAGGTTATCAGTTACTTTCTGCTGTCATGATGAAATACTATGACCAAAGCAATTTAGGGAGGAGTTGATTTTGGCTCACCATTTCCCAGGGACAATAGTCCAGTGTGGCAGGGAGGCATGGAAGCAAGTGGCAGGGGCAGAAAGCTGGGAGATCATATTTCAAACCCCAAAGAGGAAGCAGAGACCCCCAAACTGGAAGTATGGAGAGGATATGCTGTTCCCAGCGACATACTTCCTCCAGAAAGCCTACTCCTCCTTTCCCACCCCCCAAACAGTGCCACCAACAGAGGATCAGATATTCAAATGTCTGAGCCAGGAGGGGCTGTTTCCCATTCAAATGACCATAAAGGGTAACTTGTGTCCGTGTTCCTGGGCCACGACCACATTTATTTGGCTCAGAATAAATTCTTCTATTTCCTTTGGAACAAGAATCGTGTTTTGTGTCTACCTGGCTCAACCACCTCTTACAGGTCCGAGGGTCAAATAAATTAAAGGGTAGGTCAACATGTGGCTGGAGGATTAACATTCATTCTGTAGAAGGTGGGGCCTAACAGATCTGGGTAGACAGCAAGTGTTTAATTTGTGCTTTTTTGAACCCATAACCTATGGTTTGTGCAGTGTGTTTCTTTCTTCTTTGGGATTAGACTTCCTTCCTTAAGTAGATCATTTGACTTATTTCTTATCTCTCAGTTCATCAACCAGATCCCTACTTTTCTGGATATTTTTAAATATCTTATGCATTTTCACCCAGTTTTGCATATAAATGGCATTTAGTAAGTCAGAAGGTAGTCTCCTTATCTCAATACTCTTTATCAATTATACTTTTCATTTCCAAATAACTTATTTTACAGTTTGGGATAATTTTACTTATGTTCCTAAAGCCCAACAGACTGAGTTTAACAAAAAAGTAGATGTCAGACATCTTTCTCTTTTCTTCCTGAGTTTTGGAGCTACTCTCAGGAAAGTCATCCCAGGAAGAGATGGAGATTGGGTAGCGAGGTTCTTCCCAAAGGAAACCCCAGAGCTCTTTGCTTTTCATCTTCAGTTAGCACGGTGGTTCTCTCTGATCTTCAGGACTAGACGTTTAGTTCAGTGGCCAAGGTTATTATCTCAAACATAACACTGTTTTTCTTCTTTGCTTGGTATTTATGCTAATCATCAAAAGCTACATGCAAGGACCACTGTGTTTATTTCTATATCAATGAAACTAGATGTTCAGAACAGGAAGCTACATTGGTGATCTTCTGTTGACAGAAGGATTACATTTAATAGTTGGTGGGAGAGTGCTTGTTAGCATGTGTGGGGGCCTAGGCTTAATCACTACTTTAAAATTAAAAAAGCAGCTGCCCCCATAAAATCTCTACCACCACCACCACCGCTACTGCCACCACATCACCACCAGCATCGCCAGCCCCAGCCCCAGCCCCAGCCCCACTACCAGCACCACCACCACCATCAGCAGCACCAGCCCCACCACCATCATCAGTGCCAGCATCAACCCCACCACCATCACCACCACTATCAACAACAGCAAAACCATGTGCTGCCCACCTGTTTTAGCTATTTCTTTTTTATTAATTGTTATAGTTGAAAGATACTTTTCATCCTTGTAACAGCTAGGATCTTGGCATAAGGTAACTCCAGTATGATCAATTTAAAAAAACATCACAAAACATAATTTATAAGATTATAATAAATATTAAGAAGAAAATAAACAGGCAAGTGCAGTTTTAGTTCAACACACTTTGTTAGCATGTTCATGGAGAGCTGGTGCTAAGTCAAGTACGGCTTGGTTTGTGGGGAGGCACAGGGCCTGAATACTTAGTTTTCACTTAATTACAGAGGGAACATTAATCACCGTCAAAATAAGTATTTAAGCTTCTTAAAAATTCAGAGGAAGAAGCTCTTTCTCAATGGTCCATGGCTATTACCTTAAGTATGGATGTGTATGTTCCTGTAGGCAGTCAGATCCTCACTCTTAATAAAATGTAAGCAGTATAACTAAAAGAGCAAGATGGAATAAACATACAAGCTGCTCTTTTTGAGTGTCTAGGAACATGTATGTGGAGGGGTAGAATGGCCATTCTGTCAGTTTAGAATTTTTGTGGAGATACTGAAACTATTGTCATTTCTCAGACTAAGCATGGATATTTCCCCCACTTTGAAAGATGACAGACTGAATTGGAGAGTAAACCCTGGCAATATTTCCAAATCACTAGAATTTCAGTTAGTGAAAATGTTTTCATAGAATAGTAATGTCCTTCTGAGTTCCAATTAGTGCAGAGGCATTGATAAGCTAATGGAGGGGACGAAGAAGGAAAAGAAGAAAAGCTCATCTATATGTTCCCATAATGTTCTGGCTGTGATAATCTGTGGTTTTCCAAAAAAATCCCCGCCGGGCGGTGGTGGCACATGCCTTTAATCCCAGCACTCGGGAGGCAGAGGCAGGCGGATCTCTGTGTTTGAGACCAGCCTGGTTAGGCGGTGGTGGCGCACGCCTTTAATCCCAGCACTTGGGAGGCAGAGGCAGGCGGATCTCTGTGAGTTCGAGACCAGCCTGGGCTACAAGAGCTAGTTCCGGGACAGGCTCCAAAGCCACAGAGAAACCCTGTCTCGAAAAACAAAACAAAAAACAAAAAACAAAAAAAAAAAAGACCAGCTTGGTCTACAAGAACTAGTTCCAGGACAGGCTCCAAAGCTATAGAGAAACCCTGTCTCGAAAAACCAAAACAAACAAACAAACCTTTAGGGCTGGAGAGATGGCTCAATGGTTAAGAGCACTGGCTGTTCTTCCAGAGGACCTGAGTTTGATTCCCAGCAACCACATGGTGGCTCACAACCATCTGTAGAGATCTGGCACCCTCTTCTGGCATGTGGGCATACATAGAGGGAGAATGTTGTAAAATGTAATAAATATTTCTAAAAAAAACCCTTTAAACATTGTATTTATTATTTATTTATGTGTACGTATTTATATGTATGTATGTATATTCCTGAGGATTGGGATGATGATGGATCATCATGACCAGCACCAGGGGAGGTGGCACAAGTGTGGACCAAATCTGATCACAGAGTCAAATGTCTTGCAATTCCATTACTAACAAGGCACACTGAACAGCATGGGTCCCAGTTCTCAGCCAACTTCAGGTCCTTCTTGCTCAGGTCCAGTATCCATTCCCAACAAGGTTGCCTTCTGGTCAGGGTAACATCAAATGAGTAATGCCCTTTAGGCCCTGCTAAAGGTCTGAGGGCCTTTTATTCCTTCTGTATGAGAGTCGCCAGCTGAATCTGACCACTGGGAGGTTAAAGCTGGTTGTTTGAAATCAGATATTGATATCATGTAAAATTGAGGAAACGATTGAGTAAGATACATATATAATTGACCTATGTTCAAATGTCTTGTGTATTGCTTTAGATTACATTGGATTGTGGGAGAAAAGAATGACCCTCGAGTCTGAAAGAGTTGCTTATATTTTCATTCCCACCTTATGACCTGTGAGTCTGGGCAAGCTTCATTTCCGAATTGCACTTGCTTCATGTACTCGCCCTTGTGAAGACGACACCGTGAGAGTGCTTAGTGATTAGTGGGTACTGGGCATTAAATGCTAAGCAGCCATCTTCAGTTTCTGAGATGAGAATTGGTTGTCTTGCTTCTG
Source organism: Dicrostonyx torquatus (assembly GCA_028555095.1). Classification (NCBI taxonomy): domain Eukaryota; kingdom Metazoa; phylum Chordata; class Mammalia; order Rodentia; family Cricetidae; genus Dicrostonyx; species Dicrostonyx torquatus. Next base: position 5,934,332 of record JAQHUG010000074.1, read on the forward strand.
AATTGATGACTTCTCCTGATGATGTCACCCTAGAGGATGCTTCCAGCTCACACATACTCCAGCACCTGGGAGCTTATTGCTATGACGGGTATTCTTTGCTTAATTCACAGGTCGTCATCGAAGGTATCTCTTAGGAGAGTATTGTTTGAGTTCCTTTCCCAGCTTCCTGCAGCACATCAGACAGTGCAGCCTTGCAGTAGTACTGTCTCCTGTTTATTGCATCTTGAAAAGGGTTGGGGAATTTATGACCGCAGCAGCAAGCCTTAAGGGCTTTAACATTGCATCAGGAAAAAAGGGTGTTCTCTGCCTGCGGACTTCTGCTTCATCTTTCTCTGTTTCAATGTGCTCTTTCCCTGCCCTTTGTGTGGGTTACTCTCAGGATGATCTCAGAGCTCTGAAACACGCCTTCCCAATGGCCCCTATCCTTGCCTTATGACACGGAGTCCTATTTTACTGGCTGGCGTTTTCAGTGTCAATTCAGTCTTCAAAAGACTTCTGAGTGTAACATCATTAAAGTATTATTAACTTCGAATCTCTTTTAACCTTCACCTTTAACTCCAGGGTCTAACAGTAATTTCCAAGTCTATTAAACTATTAAATCCTTTCCTAGAAAGTAAACGTCGTTTGCTTGTTGCCATAGCAACTGTAGCTTTATGTGTCTTGTCTTCTGCAAACTCACAGTCTTGGTCAAAGTTCCTTCGGAAAATTGTTATTGATGCTTCTGATTTGTTAATTATAATTTCACGCTCCCGCCTAACATCTCCTCCACTGCTCTTGCTTTGTTAGGATTCCACGGTGGATGAAGTCGGCATTATTCTGTACACAATAACCCGCAGCCACGCAGGTTATGCGGGGAAGTGTGGAACAGCTGTAAGTCAGGAGGTAGAGCCAGGAGCAGTGCCAGCCAGCAGGCGCAGGGCAGGCTGCCACCAGCCGAGCTGCTGATGCTCATTCTCATCTTAGCTGTGGCAGTAATTATAGCGAGGTGGCCTTTGAGTCCCATCCCAACCTGAGAGCACCTGCAGGGATTTGTTGATTGATGTGAGTGCCTGCAGACTATGTGAGGCATGGGAAAGTCTGGTTTCAAAGCTTAGGAAAAGAGGAAAAGTAGTGTGGTGGCTTTGTGGAGAAGCCAGAAGAACAGCTCCATACAGGGCTTCTTTAGCCCACTATCAGGTCATCAAGTAGCTTTCCTACTCCTTTAAACCTTTGCACACTTAAGGCACAGGTACTTCAATTCCTTGTTTTTGCTGCGGTCAAGAAGCAAAGCAATTGGGACAATTTGACTATTTGGGGGAAATGCTCTTATCCTGGAATCAGGTCACAAGGTGAGACGGGGGCGGGGAGGAGAGAGATTGTCTACAAGGCATCTATAATTTATTTTGCAATTGGAAGCAGGAATAGTAGGACACCATCCCTTTTCTTACCATTTAAAACAAAAGTCCGTGATTTCTTTCTCTTAGATAGAGCACCGTGCAAATACAAGAGGCTCAAAGGCTGGGAATTTATGTTCCACACCATAAAAACATGTGATCTTGGATAAATCACTTAGAAATGTGTATTTGGGCTTGGAATTATAAAATGAGGTTAGTTATAACTGTTGAGTCCTTTGTACGGACAGCTTAGCACAAAGGTGTTAAACACACAGTACCCCCTGAATTCCGGGAAAGAATTAGATATAGCTTGTCCCAAAATAATGAGACGTACTGCACTTGACTAGAAAATAAAACTGGTTTGCCAAGAGAATGGTTAATGGTTTTGAATTCCACTAGAAAGGGTGGCATTCTAGCCACTGACAGTCGTTTCATAGAGAGTGATGCTGTAAATGTCATCTTGATGCATTCAGAAGCAATCAGTGTCTTCTCTGCATTTATCATTTATTGTAATTCTGGACAAAAGATCTGACCTTCGAGAGTTCACAAACTGGAGATAATATAGGGTGTTAACTCAAATGTGGGTTTTAATCAATGTATTTCCTTTTGAGTCTAAATCAAATTAACCACAGAATAATTTAAAAAACATTATTGAGCCTCTACTGTGGGTCAGGCCCTTAGCGTTTTGGGTAAGTCAACCACTCTGTTTTGTGTCGATTCACCGGCTAGATGCCATGTTTTCATTTGCAAATGTGCTTCTTCTTCTTCTTTGCCTTGATTTTATTGATCAAATATCATCCCTTTCTTACTATTGAGTGAGTTTTTCATGTGTATATTTGGCATATTTTATAACCCTTCAGTTTTTGACTTTTAACGTGTAGTCCAGTCCCACAAAATATATCTTTTGAAAAGTAATTTCTTTTCATTTTCTGAGTTTATAATTACATCATTCCTTCATTTCTTTTTCTGCCTCCAAGCCCTCCAGGAGTAAACCTTTCTTTGTTCTCTTTTAAATTCATAGAATCTTTTTTTCTAAAGCGTTGTTATATACATATATGTGTATATATTCTTAAATACAGAAATGTAACAAAAGCATATAAATGCAAGCATATAACTTGCTCAGGCTGTATTGTTAGTTGAGTGTGTATGTTTTCAAGACTGACCTAATTTAATACTGGTGTGCTCTTCTCAGGGAGAGACTTTCTCCTGCTCTCAGCATTCCTTAGTCGCCTGGAGTTCTTTGTGTAGGGTTAGGGTTAGCTTGTCTCTTGTCCTTGTTCAGCTTATATTGAAGAAGCCACAAAACATGTCTTGATGCAAACTAATGTATGTCTACTTCTAGACTTCCTTCACTGAGTTGGCTTAGGAAGAAGGGAGAGGTAATGGCACACATCTAGTCCGATTCTCATTGGCGTTCAGATGTCGTAGTTAGACAACTAAATACTAGCCTTGCCAGAGCTTTGTTGACCTTGATGGGGCGAAGAATCAGATTGGCTTAGTCACTGGGACAGGTGTGGGATTTCAAGTCATCCTGCTGGTCTTTTGATGCGTAATTGCCGGCACAAAGAACCTAATCCTAGTTACCAGTGACCCATCCTGAAGCTTCTTTCTATACAAGTCAATCTCTAGGATAAAGCACCATTCCTATGCCCTGCCTGCTGCCTTCATCAGAGGTGATGTGGAGTTGTTGACAGCTCTCTGGTGCCTCTCTCTGTCAATTCTTTCCTTTGCCTGGGGCAGCTTGCAGGCTGATCACATACATTGTCACTCAGCAGCCAATAGGACAAGAAGAGGACAGTTCTACTGAGATGGCCCAGCAATGGTGTAGCCACACCTTGAGGGGAATCTGGGAAGCCAGAGCAGAGATGTTACTCCCAGGTCAGCAAACTGGAGGCTCATGAAGAGCTGTGGAACCCTCCTCTTGTTTCCTAGCCTTCTGGTATATAGGCCTCGATAGAGAGGGCTCCAGTGTTGGGTGATTTCACTCTGAAGTTTGTTACCCTTAGAAAGCCTTGGAGGGTGGGCTCAGGAGCCTCACTAGGAGATAGATGCTCATGATCAAGGACCAAGTTTGAATTCTCAGCCCCCAAATGGTCATGTATGTCTGAAACCCAGGTACTGGGGCCAAAGACAGGCAGATCCTGAGAGCTCACTGGCTTGTCAACCTAGCTGAAATGATGAGATGCTGGCTCAGTTAGTGACCTTGTCTCAAGAACATCCTAGTTCTAATTCTCATACTTAGAGCACAAAATAGCATGCATGAAGCCCCCCAGGGTTTGCAGCCCCAGCACCTCATACATTGGATATGAATGTGCATCCTTGCAACCCCAGCACTGAGAGGTACAGTCAGAAGATTATGCAACAGATTTACATAATTAGTGAATACACCTGCCTGCTCAAGCGTCTCTGTCAAACTCAGTGCTTCTTTCTAGTTTAGTCTTTTAGTAATGACACCTTTCCTACAGGTGTCTTAATGTCCTTTTTCTTCCCTAAGGAGAATGTAAACTCCACAGGACAGGAGATTTGCAGCATCCACCACTGGGCCCTGTACTTAGAAGGGTACCAGTATGTAGAAAGGCTTAAGTGTTTATGAATGAATGAATTTTTTTTGAGAAAATGTTTCTCTGTAGCTTTGGAACCTGTCCTGGATCTAGCTCTTGTAGACCAGGCTGGCCCTGAACTCACAGAGATCCGCCTGCCTCTGCCTCTCAAGTGCTGGGATTAAAGGCGTGCGCCACCACTGCTCGGCTGAAAATTTTTAGTAATCCATATGTCCAAGTGTCCACAAACATTTATATTTTTATGCCAAATCATAGAGGCACATTGCAGCATTTTGTTTGTTACCACAGTCTGCAAAGTTACTTTAATACAATACTTTGACAGCAGGAAAATAATTAAGCGTGGTGAATTGCCATTGCTTTTCTTTTTTTAATATTTATTTATTATGTATACAATATTCTGTCATGTGGTCACTGGGAATTGAACTCAGGATCTTTGGAAAAGCAGGCAATGTTCTTAACCTCTGAGCCATCTCTCCAGCCCCCTGCCATTGCTTTTCTAGAGCACAGTTGAGGCCTTTTATCCCAGAGTCTCATGGAGGCAGAGACAGGACTAGAAGAGACTGGTTTTCTAATGTTCATAGTGTACTTGGGAAAGGGCGAAAGGCTGCAATTTTGTATTAAAACAGGGCTATGTCCTTGGTGTTTCCAGAGACTGTATATAGGACCTGAATGCAGGACTGGAAGTAGTCACTCTGGAATCTGAGCTATGAGAGGTGCAGAAAACTCTGTTAGTGGGATCACTGGTTATTCCAGCCATGACAGGGCACAAGATTCCCAGGTGGCTCAGGATGTGTAACTATATAAGCGACAAAAGGGATCTACCTCAAAAATATTTCTTAGTGTTCAAGGAAGAAAACATTTATGATATTTTGGTGGGATAAATAATGGCCGAGGGAGGGAAGGACCGAGGGAGGGAAGAAGGGAGGGGAGGGGAGGGGGAGAGAGATAGATAGAGAAAATGAGAAAGAGAGAGAGATATCATTCTAAGCCAGCATGTAGGGCTATAAGGTTCTAGTCTATATGTGTGGGGTGAAAGGGACAATTGGAGCAGGAAACCAACCAATCACTGAGCACCCTGACTCTGAACCCAAAGTCAGAGAAAGAAACACATTCTGTATTTGAGGCCAGGGTCAGGAAAGAAACATCTTTATTCCTGAACCCAGGACTAAAGACATGTGCCCTGGCTCTGAAACTAGTGTCAAAGAAACACACTTTGTCCCTAGAATCAGAGTCAGTGAAAGAAATATGCCCTGGTCCTAAGATTAGAGTCAAAAAGCTGAAAAGGACAAGGAAAAGAACCACAGTTTGGCCAGAAAATCAGAGCCCTCTCTGCCCCTGACGAGCTAAACTGACCAATCCTTGAGCAGGGAAAAACTAACCAATCCCCCTTCTCCCTGGGAAACTCCGCCCCTAAGATGCTCTATATAAGCCTCTCCAGGCATTCAGTTGAGAGCTGCCATTAATTCCTCCCTGGAAGAGGCAGCCACTCTCCTGGACTCCTCCTTCTCAGATAAATCTTCATTCCCAGGCACAAAGCAGAAGAACCTGGCTGGGGTGTCCCTTAGGGGACTGAGCTGAAAAACCTTGCTGAGATGCTCCCTTGGGGGCCTCAGCCAGGTAGAGCAGAACAGAAGAACCTTGCTAGGACCCTCCTTAAGGGGCCCTGAGCAAGGTCAGGCATGTGTGTGTGTGTGTGTGTGTGTGTGTGTGTGTGTGTGTGTGTGTGTGTGTGTGTGTGCAAGGGAGGAAACAACTTTTCGCCAGAGCAGGAGGAGATTGCTACATTTCTGCAGGGTGCTTCCCCTAGCAGAGTGTTAGCAGAAGAAACATCTTGGGCCAAAGAAGCAGATAGCTTTGCTAGGTCCCTCCTGTAAGAGAACAGAGCAGAACTCAGCTGTAGCTGCTCTCTGGGAGAAGAGCAGGATCCCTGTATCCTGCGGGAGACCATCCCCCACCACACTCCAGCTTCAGGTCGTCTGGTTTCCCCATAGTCAGGACACCTTTCCTCAGGGGCTGAGCTGTCCCATGCAGCTCCAGCCTCCAGAGCTGTCTGTCTTATTGCTGCTCTACCCCCTCCAGATCTCTCCTAATGTGGCTCTAAGTATTTCCTGGGATAGCCCAACACCACTACTGTATCACATTCCCCTACAATATGTCCTCACAGTAATGCCCCATATTCACCAATTTCCAGACCATTTTCCCTCTACATGCTAGTGAAAGTACTTACTGTATGTATTTTGTATGTACTTCCTCATCGGTGACTTCACCAAGATACTGCTGTCACATTGTGGTTAAGAGAGTCCCACTAGACTGGAGATAGTTGTTTGATTGGGCTAAGTCATTTAAGAATTTTCCTCCATGCCCATGACTAATCCCTGTGTTTCTTGATAAAACAGGAGCACTTATTGGCGAATCTCATGTGCTTTTTGTGAACTGCGAGTTAATGCATGAAGGAAATTGAAATTGCTTTTGGCCCCCAGGAAGCATGAAAGGTCAGTGATTATTCTTGTCATTGCCTTCCTCCCAGGCTGCTAATGACGGGTGACAGTCCTACGCAAATGGGCAGGATGCGTGGGGAAGAAGATTGCCTTACACAGAGTGAAGAGGGGAACTTTGATGACTGGCAAATCCCATGGGAAGCTCTCATTCAAATTTGAGTGGCACCAAAAAAATGAAATGGATTTCTGCAGCTCTGTTCAGGCCAGTTTTAGAGCATAGGAAACACGCCCCCACTCCCCAGTTCTGTACTTGAGTGATGGATGGTGAGTACATCCTGCTCAGTGAGGTCATCCTCTTAAAGTGCAGCAGAGACAGACTAGTCATGCTCAGTGAAACTGATCAGCGACAATCCCTGCTTTTAGTAATTTTGGGAATCAGGTTCTCTTCTGGATACTAATGGTGAAATGCTGGCAGCTCGCACACATTTCTCGACTGGACAGTGAGAAATGGTGTCACTTCTGCTCTTGAGAATGGTTCCTAGGCCCTGAAATGCTTCTTCCCATCTTAATCCTCTATATGACCAGCAAGATCCAATTCTAGCACTCAGCAATTTAAACTTGGCCGCTAGGGTTGTGTAGTCATCTTGTTTGTTGATTGCTTATGCATTGAAAAAATTTAAAGAGCAGCAGATTCACGGTCGAGGCGTGATTGCTCGTTGATGTTAATTTTCTTGCACTGCAATTTCTCATGACCCAGATGCCATGAGGAGGATTTAGCTTGATAGACACCTGGGCCAATGTGCCATTAATAGAATAACGCACCTTCCATTATATGGCAGCTGGTGTAGGGGTATTTCTGAAACCCACATATCAGAATACTATGACACACACGAGACCTTACCCAGTTTATCTAAATAACCCCCATTTCTCCAATCCCAACACCTTTGGCTTGTTTTCTTCGAGTTTGCTCTGTTTATGGCTTTCATTTACTCTCAGATTCAAATTGCTCAAATTTACCCGTGCTTGAAAGGCTGAATTGACAGTCCCATCAGTCAGGCTTGGTCACCCCCGATGTCTCTGAACTTTCATAGACTCTTACTCAAGTCATGGAGAAAGCCACCCAGGGTCTAACCTACAGCTGCCAAGACATTATTGTCTCCTGAAGGAAAAGAAAGGCTTTTTTTCTTACTTATCTTATATTTGATTAATTATAGGATTAAGTTCAACAAGAAACAAATCTTATATGGATATTTAGATTGTCTTTCAAAATAATATAATGTAATATGACTTAAATACTTCTAAAATATTTTATTTCTCTGATTGAGAGTGTGATGGAGTACACTGGTCAGGGATGTTGGGTTTAAGCAGTGATGAGTTTTAAGTTAATTATTTTACTGTTGTATATTTATGGGCTACAGTGTAATGATTAAATGAGATGGACACAAGGGTTTGTGGTCAAATATTCATTTCCATCTCCTTAAATGCTTTTGAAACTGTCTTTGAGTTGTAATAGTTGTAATACAAATAAAGTCAAGGACACTAATGTCCACTGTCACCAAGCTGTGGTTGGAATCTCTGAGATCCTTTCCTTTCAGTGGTCCATGAAGCATTCTTAGTTCTCTATGAACTACAGGCCACATACTGTTTCATCACTATGTAAGACTTTAAAATACATGAATAATTTACTAATAAAATCTAAAAGTTTGTTATCTATGATTTTTAAAATGACAAAGTTACAACATTTTTTTGCACAAAATCATGAGTTTCATCATGACTTTTCATATCTGTGTACAATGTTCTTTTACTATATTCACTCTCTTAATTGTCCCTTATTCTACTGTCCATTCCAATGTCTCTCACTTACCCCAAACAGGCTCCTTTAAGTTTACATATCTTCTTTGAAATCTAGATTCCACATATGAGATCAAGCATAGTGTTTGTCATCCTGAGTCCAGTTTATTTTGATTAATATAATGATCTCAGATTCCATCCATTGCCCTAGAAATGACATGGTAACTTTTTTTTGAGATAGGATCTCACCATGTATAAGATTTAAAATAATTAAAATAACCTATACCACATTTACATTTTATATTTTAATCCTTTATTGAAAGACAACTAACACAATTTGTAGCTTGACTGTTACGAGCAGTGCTGAGGAAGGACGCTTAAAAGAAATCCCACACTAGCTCAGAATTGGGTATAATAGAGGGTTATTTATTTAGGGGTGGACTCACAGATCAGTCTTCTGCTGGAACGGAGAGCAGCAACTGAGTCCTGCAGCCGGAAAAGAGGCCAGACACATGCTTTACTTCTGCATATATAGTATAAGAGGCCACGTCCAAGTGGGCAGGTAACGTAAAGGCTACTGGCTGTAGGAATTCCTACAGCTCAGTGCCATGGTGAGCATGGTTGTGCAGGAATCCCTCTGATCCCTTTAGTTTTCTTCATGTTGAAGAATTTGAAAACAGGATCATGCAGTAGTTTTATTTTCAGCTTTTTGATGGTAAATAGATACTATATATCATATAGATACTATAGAAGCCACCATACTGGTGTTTATATTGACTAAACTAATTTATATTCCTATTAACAGTGTGTAATTACTCTCTGCAACATTCTTGCTAATATATGTTTTCTAATAAGAAACTAATCTTACTGGGATGAGATGTATAACTGGTAATATCACACCTACTATCAGGGAGCAGAGAGAGTGGCTGAAAAGCTGAGCGGGCCTACGAAACTTCAAGGCTCACTCCCAGTGATCACATAAATGTCCCACAGCCTAACAAACAATACTACCAACTGGGGACCAAGTATTCAGGTGCATGACCCTCTCATCATCTGAAATGCATTTGTTCCAGTTTTCAGAGTCCCTAGAGTCTTTAACAATCCCCTTACTTCAAAAGTCTCCAATCTCTTCTGAGATGCAAAACAGTCTCATAATTTTGAATGCTTATAAAATAAAAACACACAAGTTATATGCGTCCAACATACAATGTAACAACTGCAATCCCATTCCAAAATGGAGGAACAGGGGCAGAGAAGGGGTATATCAGAGCAATGTAAGACTGAAACTGAGATTGGAAAATACAAAATCCTGCACCTCCATATCTGGTGCACAAGGTTTGTAATGTTAGTCAACAGAGCTCCAGAAAGCGTGGGAAGCTCTATCTTTTCAGATCTACCATCTGAAGCACATACAGTTTCTTTCTTGATCCTCTAAACTCTAGGCATACAAGTTTTCCTCAGTAAATACCTAGGCTTCACTTACACATCATCATACAGGGCTATCTAGGACTTCCTGGCAGGGATTCATCACCTGGTTGTAATAGCTATAAGTCTTGTGTAGGATTCCAGAACCCTCACAAATTTGAGTCTTTTATGGTTGGGAAACAAGTTCTTTGACGCGGTCAGGATGGAACCTGATCTTCATTGATCATAATTACAGCAGGTCCTCTGTACTGACCTTGGGGGAACACTTCCCATAACAGTTACTTTCACACCAGGATCTCCCTCAACATTTGCAGTTTAGGCTGTCTCTTTTCACATGACTTTGCATTTTTACAAGTTTGAGCTTTTTATGGGTGGGTCTTAGTCTCAAGACACCTTTGCTATTGCCCAGTAGTGAATGAATGGTTTTCCTTTAAAAATTAGTCTATTGAGCCGGGCGTTGGTGGCGCACGCCTTTAATCCCAGCACTCGGGAGGCAGAGGCAGGTGGATCTTTGTGAGTTCGAGACCAGCCTGGGCTACAAGAGCTAGTTCCAGTGCAGGGCTCCAAAGCCACAGAGAAACCCTGTCTCGAAAAACCAAAAAAAAAAAAAAAATTAGTCTCTTTTGCAATATACCTTAGCTATGCCTTTATGTTTGCTTGAGTTCTTTTTAAACAAACTGTATAATTTTGTGTATTTCTATACCTCTTGTTCTTCTCACTACAGACCTGGGTAAAAGTGATGAATAATAGCTAATAATGATAGCTTGAGAGCTCTCCTGCCTGGAATTTCCTATGTCAAACACCCTTATCCATTCCTTCTACAGTTACCCTCATGAGAGTCCTCAGGGCATGGGAAGAATGCAGCTAGCCTCTCTCGCAGAACATAGCTTGAATGGCTTTTAGCTCGGTTCTTGATACAATCTTCATGTTCCTCAGAGGCTTCATGAGCCAGGGCTCCGCTGTCACCAATTCTCACAGCCTTGTGGTCTTCCAAACTCCCACCAGAATTTGCTCAGTATGCTTACCACACAACACTCTCAAACTTTTCTAGTCCAAAGTACAGTCTCTCCACATTCCTCCTGCATCTAAAGGCCCAAGAACTGCCTGGTTGGCTTCCTTACACCAGCAAGTCCCCCTTTTCTAGGCCAGTTTCTAGATCAGGTACTTTTCTCATTCTTTGGTAAAACACCTGACAGGAAGTAAATTGAGGTAGGAAGGGTTTATCTTCTTATAGTTGGGAGTGATGCATTCCATCGTGACAGGGACAGCACAATGACAGGGACAAAAGACAACTGGCCACATTGCATCTACGGCCAGGGACCAGAGAATGAAGAAGTGAGACCAAGATATAAAAGCTCAAGGCCTTTCCCAGTGACCCAGTTCCTTCAGTAAGCCCTTCACCCCCTAAAACAGTGGAGCTCACCTTCCTAACGCTGCAGACCTTTGCTACAGTTCATCATGTCATGGTGACCCCCAACCATAAAATTATTTTTCTTGCTGCTTCATAACTGCCATTTTACTCTTGTTATGAGTTGTAATGTAAATATTGTTCTGATAGTCTTAGGTGACCCCTGTGAGAGGGTCTTTTAACCCCCCCCCCAAAGGGTCTTGACCCAGAGGCAACACCAGCTGGGTCATGTATCCAAAAACAGACTATGGGATATACTTTACATTCAACCATGACAATTCCCTTATCAGATATACAGTAGGCACAGATTCTCTTCCATTCTGTAGGATGTCTCTTCATCCTCGAAATTGTTTCCTTTGTTGGTGTGGTAGTTTGAATGACAATGGTTCCCATAGGTTCAGATGTTTGAATGCTTGCCCTGCCCTCCCAGTTGGTGGAACTTTTGGGGAAGGATAAGGAGATGTGGCCTTGTTGAGAGAGGTGTGTCACTGGGGGGTAGACTTTGAGGTTTCAAAAGCTCAAGTCATCCCTTGTTAGTAGCCTCCCTGCCTTCTGGCTGTTTTCTCAACCTGTGAGAACCATGCCTGCTGGATTGTTGCTATGGTCCCACCATGATGGTCATGGACTCAACCTTCTGAAACTGTAAACAGTCGCCAACTAAATGTAGATTCAGAGTATCAAAACACATTAACATCTTTGATCCAATGTGAATTCACTTTTTTTTTTCTTTTTGGTATGGAGTGAGAGCAATGGATTGATTTTCATTCTTCAGCTCCATTTGGAAATGGAATTTTCTCAGCACTGTTTTTTGAGGAATTTGTTTTCTCTCCAAGGTGTTTTTGACACCTCTGTAAAGAATTGCACAACTTTATAACAGTGGCTGCTGGATTTATTTCTGTGTCCTTTCTTTCACTCCAGTGGTCTAGTTTTCTGATTTTGGCCAATATCATGCTTATTTTTTTTTTAAAAAAAACACAATACTTTCATATTATAATTTGTTATCAGATATCAGATATAATGCTTCCTTCAGGGTTTCTCTTTCTTTTAAGATCTCTTTGGTTATTTGAAGTCTTTTGTGCTTCCATATGAAATTAACGATTGTTTTATCTAGTTATCTGACTGCCACTGGAGTTTTGATTAGATTGTCTTGAATCACTATTTTTGATAAAACAGACATTTTCACAATATTAATTCCATTGATCCATGAGAATGGAAGGTCTTTCCATCTTCAACTGTCTTGTTCAATTTTTTTCTAGCAGTGTTTTAATATTTTCATTAGGTTAATTTCTATGCCTTTTTTTCACTAAAACTATTGTGAAAAGGGTTGTTTCCCCAATTTCCTTCTAATGTGTTCATCATTGTTATATAGGAAAGCTACAGAGTTTTACAAACAGATTTTGTATCTTGCTGCATTACTGATGGTATATATATATATTCTATATATATAATATATAAAATCCATTTGTAAAACTCTGTACATATATACATACATACATACACACACACACACACACACACATATATATATATATATATATATATATATATATATATATATATGTATGTATATATAAGTTTCCAGGTGAAGTCCTTAGTGTCTCATGCTCAGGACCTGGTCACCTTCAAATAGGGACACTTTGGTTTTTCCTTTATTACATGTATGCTTTTTCCTTTTTATTTCTCTTGCTAAGATTTTAAGAGCTATATTGGAATAAGAATGTGGACACCTCTGTCTTATTCCTGGTTGTGATTACTGCTCTGAGACTTTCTCTACCTAGTAAAGTGCTAGAATGGAGTTGTCACGTGCATCTCTTATTCTTCTGTTCCTTATTTCTTCAGGGCTCTCATCATCAAAAAGATGGTAGTCTTGTTATGTGCCTTTTCTGTGCCTGTTGACAGGATCACCTGAGCTCTGCATGTGTCTGTTAATATAATGTATTGTATTTATTGATTTGCATATTTTGAGCCATACTTCATCTGTTCTTGTAAGACACTTACTTGGCTATGATGAATTATCCTTTTGATGGGTAGTTTAACTCATTTTTCAGATTTTATAGAAAATGTTTATATTTATGTTAATCAGGGAGATTGGCCTACAATTTTCTTTTCTTTTTCTGTAGTATCCTGACTCATTTTTATATCAGTATAATATTGGCTTTGTAAAGTGAATTTAGTAACAATTCTTTTTCCTTTTCTGATTTCCAGAATAGTCTGAACAACACCATGTTAATTGTTCTTTAAAGGTCTGGCAGCGAGTCTATCTGTGCTTGAGAAATTTTTTAAGTTGGTAGGCTGTTTATTTTTCCTTCAATCTCATTGCTTGCTGTGTTAGTTTTGTTATATTGCTTGCTATTTTACTTAGTTTTGTTATATCAAGTGTGTCTAGAAACCTATGCATTCCTTTTAGATTTTTGAATCTGTCAGAATGTAGGGTTAAAAGTATGTCTTAATAATTCTCAGAATGATTTGGTATCTACCATATCATCTTCCTAGTTTATTTATAATTATTGTTATTATTTATTTCAAGTTTCCTCAGTTTCTTTTTGCTAGAATTAGATTTCTGTCATGTGGAACACTGGATCAGATTGGAAGCTGTCTCCCTCTAGCTGGAGACGTTTCCCTGCCCAGTACTCAGGGAGGAAGGGCCTGGAAGTCTCCTGGATTCCCAGCATGAACCACTCAAGAGAGAACTTTTGCTCCCAGAGCAGCATTGCTCTCAGCTCAGCAGGGTTCTGTTTGTAAGGTTTCTTGCTGTTAATTACAGTTGAATTATGTGAAAAGACAACTTTCTCAGCCCTGATACGATATGATGACCCTAAGATTCCGGTCCACTGAAGGTCTGCTTGGTGAAGTGCCCACTGTTGTTTATGCCTCCAGAGTCATTGTTTCCGTTTCCCACCTCTGATCTCTTCCCCTCCATTGTCTAGAGCATGCAGACACTTCAGGGCTTTCCTCTTATGAATTCATTTCCTCTTGCTTTCCTTGCCATATAAATGATATGATTCTGAGATCAGGGTGTTGCTCTGTCCTCTAGTCCCTGTCCTCACTCCATCCTCCTCCACTGGGCCTGAGAGCTTAGGATGGATGCTGGACCCTCTTCTGTTTTGCTTTGTAAAGTTCTTTTCATATTTTGCTACTGAAAGTGGTGTTTGACTCTCATTGCCTGCATCATAGGACACTTGGTCCCCAACTGTCATTGGTTTGTTCTCAAGAGTCTTTAGCAGTCAGTGTGTGGGTCTAAGAGACTTCTGTGGGTCTTTCCAAGTTTTATCACCCATATTCCTGCCAGCCCTACCATTCTTTCCAGAAGGAATGGAATCCTAGAGCTCCATAATATATTTTTCTTATAAGAAAACTTGACCGTTCTGTTTCCTCATGTTCTCCTTCCCTTCCCTTACCCGTTACTACTCTGCCCACACCGGTTTACCCAGGAGATCTCATCTAATTCCTCTTCCCAGGAAGATCCATGTGTCTCACTTAGGGTCTGGGAGCTGTGAATTTTAGTCTGGTTATCCTTTGCTTTACATTTAATATACACTTATAAGTGAGTACATACAGTGTTTGTCTTTTTTTTTAAATTTATTCATTTATTTTTGTTAAAAGCAAAATTTACATTTACTCCCATTGTTCCCGGCCCTCCCGCTCCCCCACTACCCCCCTGCCCTCCCCCTGCTTCCTTAAGATGGTGCAGGTTACCCTGTCCTATGGGGAGCCCAAGGCCCTCCCCCCTCCATCTCAGTCTAAGAAGATG
>JAQHUG010000074.1:5949593-6000538 GCA_028555095.1 Dicrostonyx torquatus
ACAGACAATGAGGATATTCAGAGAATCATTAGGTCTTACTACAAAAGCCTGTATGCCACAGTGTTTGTCTTTCCAAGTCTGAGTTACCTCACTAAGGACTTTTTTTTCTCATTCTATCCATTTTCCTCCAAATTTCATGATGTCATCAGTTTTATTCCCCACTGAGTAGTACTCCATTGTGTAAATGTACTACATTTTTTCCCATTCTTCAGTTGAGGGGCATCTAGGTTGTTTCCAGATTCTGACTATTATGAATAATGCTGCTATAAACATTGTTGAGGAAAATGTCCTTGTGGTATGATTGAGTATATGCCCAAGACTGGTATGGGAGGGATGGAGTGGGAGAGAAATGAAAGAGATATCTTGATAGAGAGAGCCATTATGGTGTTAGGGAGAAACCTGGAGCTAGGGAAATTCCCCAGAATCCACAAGGATAACTCCAGCTAAGTCTCATAGCAAAAGTTTGGGAGGGAGCCCAAACAGGCCTTCCCCTGTAATTAGATTGGTGAATACCCCAACTATCACCATAAAGCCTTCATCCAATAACTGATGGAACCAAATACAGAGATATACAACCAAGAACCAGACCAAGCTCCAGGAACCCAGTCAAAGAGAGTGAGGAGCAAAGGAGGTCAAGATCATGATGCAGAAACCTATAGAGAGCTGAACCAAGCTCATGGAAACTCGTGAACCCTAGACCGACATGTGGAGCCTCCATGAGACTGAACTAGGCCCTCTGCATGTGGGAGACAGTGGTAAAGCTTGGACTATCTGAGGGACTCCTGGCAGTAGGACCAGGATCTATCCCTGGTGCATGAGCTAGCTTGTTGGTGACCATTCCCTATGGTGGGATGCCATGCTCAGTCTTAATGCAGGGGGGAGGGGCTTGGTCCTACCTCAACTTAATGTGCCAGACTTTGTTGACTTCCCATGGGAGCCCTTACCCATTGGGAGTGGTAGATGGGAGGTGGACTGGGGGGGGGAGACAAGGGAGAGAGGAAAGAGGAGTGGGAGAAGGGATAGGAAGTAGAACTGTAGTTGGGATGTAAAATGAAATTAAAAATAAATTAATTTTAAGAAGATAACTTGAAAGGCTTGGTCCAAATGGAAGATTAATCCAGCCTTCACCTGATATACTTACTTGCTTCAATTCTCTAGTCATGGGTAGCTTACTCCTGCCCTTCGTGTCCTAAATCAGAACTTAAGTTTATTGTTTGCTTGCCTGGCACAATCCTGACCACGTTTGAAGACTCAGCTCGTGGCACTTCTTTCAGGAAGTGGTTTCTGGAGTTCCCTTCAAACCCCAGAGAGGAAAATCCTATAGTTTTGGCTTCTAAAATCATAAGGCCTTGCATATAATTGTCGAGAACAAAAGTTGATTGCCCTTACTTGATGCTAATACATTTTTTTGTAATCCCAGGGCTATGTGGTATTTCACACGCAGCCCCTCTTTATTAGTCTGTTGAGTGGAGTTTGCATACTGATCTGTTGGGGCCCGAGAACAGCCTGAGTTCTTTTCTATAGATACAGATGAGTCAGGGTTGTGGAGCTAACTATTGCAGAACTGTGTGCTGTAACTACTAACGGACTTGTCTTGGAAAGTATTCACTGCTCCCTCTGCCTCGTTCCAGGAATAGTTGCCTCCAATCTGCCCTTCCGTGCTGCTTTGCACTGTGCTCTTGGCAACAACAATAGCACAGCCCTGCAGGCAGGTGTGGTTGGTAATGGATGGAATTGGATTTGGAACTTTCTCAGAGATTTGCTTTGGATTCTGATGTTTCAAGCTCTTGCCTTTGGCAAGCCTGTCATCTGCTAGTTGTCAAAAGGGCTGAGTCATTTGTCTGGCTTTGTCCTCTGGGAACTTCCAAATGATTGATATGGTCCTGGGCCATTTCCCAATGGGATGATTAATTTGTCCGCTCAGTACCATTACCTGGTGAAAAGTGAAATAAACTCAATCAGTAGTAGCATGCCTATATATGTGCGAAAGCAGCAAGCAGGGAATGCATTAAACCAACTGTTTACTCTCCGGTAGTCAGGGCGAAATTCCTATTGGCAAACCCAAAAGTCTCCTGTGTTTGTGTGCTCTGTGTAAAGATTTTCCACGTTTTTTTCTTTTCACAGTCATCTCATGTAGACTAAAGGATAAATATTATCTTCATTTTGCAGAAAAGTATCTTTACCCTCAGACATTATTTTTAGATCTTAGTTCGTTCCTCTGACCTGTAATTATTCTCCTTTCAGGCCCAAATATTGGACAAAAGAGCTTTCTGATGACAAATGAGCATTATACCCAAGTGCTCATCTCTGACATCTGCTTGGAAAGCTTATGGCTGTTTGGTCCTTTTTGCAAATATGTTTTTAATGATACAGAGAACCTTCAGGTGAATTTGCAGTGGAGCGAAGTGGTAATAATGATTCCTCCCACACCAAGGTAGGAAGCTGGTCTTCTCAGGTGTTCCAGTCAACAACCAACGGCTTAAATTGCAAGGTTGGGTGGAAAAGGGCAACTCAATCCCAGAACAGACTAGAAATCTGTGAGACAGAGGTGTTCTCTGCTTTCCCACAAAACGGGTTCCTTCCAAAAGCAAAGTGCTTATTGTCTCTTGGCTATAATGTGGCTCTTGGATGCCATCCCACCCGCAAAGTGGAAACTCTTATCTGCTGGTGGTGTCCTGATGTGCTGAATCAATAGGAAATGACTTTGGAAAAACACCACACCAACAGCAGTAAATGGCTTTCAAAAGTTCCAGCCAAGTATTATATGGCATGAACTGCCAAGAGTTAATCACATGCTAGCCCTTTTCAAATGATAACACACAACTTCGAATTTTTACCCTTATAAATGGCATGGCCATCATTCTTCAGACCAAAACTTTTTTTTTTTTCATCTGAAATTTCTCCTCATAAAGATATTTAGTTTTCTTACTTCATGTAGAAATCAGTCCTTTATCAGTATGATAATGTTGGCTTCTATCCTCATCGTCTGTCCCCACTTAAACGCACTTCCATTATTCCCCTGTCATGGATATAAGAATACATCTCAAAAATGAGTTGCCGTATTATTTCTAATTCATATGGGCAGTCAGGCTTTCAGCAAGAGTAGGCAGGAAGGCTGAATGACTGAGCAGAAACTAAAGTATTAAAATTTAGGGGCCATGGAGTGAAGAGTAGGAATATAATGATGAAAAGGTATGAACCCTGGAACACTCTTCTGGGAAAGTCGATGGTAAGAGATGAAAAGGGTCCCTTGTCATTAATGCTGGGTGTCTTTCTGTTTGTACTGCCACTTTAGTTTTATGAGGTAGTAGTTAGCTTTTGTGAGTATTCTGCCATTGGAAAGATACTTCAAATTTGAGAAATATAGAAAGCTGTCTGCAATGTTTAGGATTGGCTCTCATATATATGCAAATGATATGTTTATATACTAGCTTTCCTCTTGATTAATGTTGTTTGTGCACATTTAAGGCATTCCAAAAGAGAATTCTAAGGCATGGGCAAATATCTGATGGATTCTATTCTTTCTGGATCATGAAGACTGGACTGGCAGGAAATTCTGTAGAACAGACCAAGATGGAAATTCTTTCACACTTTCTTTTTATATACATGTTCCTCCTTCCTCCAGCTAAGGGAATGTGGAAATTTTAAACTAATCTATGCTTGACCAACTACAAATGGCATTAAAGCATCTTGTCAAATGAGATCGACCCGAATTTCCTCATGTTGAAGATTGAAGATGGGAAATACTTATTGAGCACTTATAATTGGTCAAGTCCAAAGGTCAAGTCCAAAGGTGCATCTATTGCATATATGGATTAAACATATGATTTCATTTATTCCTTTTAGCAAATTGGGGAATTATGATTACTCTCAAGTTAAAGGTTTTAAAAATATAGCCTTCTTAACTAGAAGAGCTAGGGTTTGAACTTCCTGTGTCAAAGTTCCATCTTACACTTGAAATATTTTGTTGCTGACACGTTCCTTTGTTCCTGAAGATTGGGAGCTGAAAGTGTGTGAAATAAGACTCCTAGCATGGTTCAATGAACAGGTTAGGTCAGCGCTATGTATTCTGAATGAGAATGGCCCTCATAGGCTCATATATTTGAACACTTGATTCCCAGTTGGTAGAACTGTTTGGAAAGGATTAGGAGGTGTAACCTTGTTGGAGGAGGCGTGTCACTGCGGGTAGACTTTGAGGTTTCAAAAGCTCATGTCATTCCCACTTTGCTCACTGTCTCTGCACTGTGGTTGCTATCTCAGCATGTAAGATCACAGATACTGCTTTAATGCCATGACTACCATCATGATGGCCATGGACTTACTCTCTGAAACTGGGAGCCTAATAAATTCTGTCTTTTTAAAGTTTCCTTGGTCATGGTGTCTTAGTACAGTCATAGTAACTAAGCAATGATATAACTGCTACCAAAATTACAGGCTTACCTTTGTACTTTTAATTGACAGGGGATTGGCTCATGAGGGCACTATACTCATCAACAAATTAATACAATGATCTTGGAGTCTGAATGAGCTATTAGGAGGTGTGGCCTAGTACAGGAATTAAGTCACTGGAGACCATGCCTTTGAAGAATATATGCCATACCAGACCCTTTCTGGCTGCTGGGTCGCACAAAGCTTCTCTCCACTACAGGTCCTGCCATGACCTTCTGCCTCAGTGTGGCCCAGAAACAAGGGAACCAAGTGAAGACAGACTGAAACCGTAGAAACAGTGAACTAAAATACTCTTTTTTCTCCTTTTAAGTGTTGTCTTTCTCAGGGATTTTATCACAGTGACGAAAACTAACTAACATTTGGCCATGTGGTGCTCACAAGCCAGGGGCAACGTAAATCTCAGTGTAGAGTACCTATATAAAGGAGAAGGCAATCATCATATATATTTATAGTTTCTATTCTATTCCTTGGGCCAGTAGCCTAGGCATCATAGTAGAAAAAGTACAAGTGTTAGGAAGGATGGTGTTCTGTTGCTGCCATTGAGCTGGCCCAGCACTGCTTATGTAATTATAGAAGATAAAACTAAAGACGTGGTGCACTTGCAGGCCTTCTGATAAATATGGCATAAAGTACAGAGTGGACACCTTTTACTTATTAAAACAGAATCATAAGGAAACAAGATGCAATAGTATCTTCAAAGAAAATGCCCCAGAGTAATTTCAAACCGAAAGTCTCATTACATATTTTAAACAACTAATCAGCAAGCTTATTCTTAGAAAGAATATTTCCCTTGAACATCCATGGAGGAAGAGATTCAAAGCCAGGTGATCACAACTGCTGTGGCTTGGGGGGAAATGCCTTGAATTCCACATTGACCTCTCTTGAGGCTGTCCTTTTGAATTGCTGCCTTTGTTACATACTTCCATAATTTCTAAACTCAAGCTTAAATTCTAGGCTAACATTGTATGAAAAGACTTTTCCTCGTGAGATACTATACAGACACACATGCACACTCACATGCACACCTATTCACCTCAGGGGATCCCTCAACACTGATCAAAGTCTTGATTACTCCAAAGTATAGCTTAGTGAGCTAATGAGTTCTATTGGGATTAGTTACACAGGACTATGGGTGAGGGATTACTTATTGGAGCAGAAATGACTCACAGACAGCTGCCTTACCAAAGCCCAGCCCAGCATAGGTCATGGATGAGGGGTGGGGTTAAGGGAAGTTGGGGGGAGCAGGAAGAGGGGAGGGAGAGGGAACTGGGATTGGTATGTAAAATAAAAAAATGACAGTTTTAGAAAAGGAGAGAAGAAATAAGATAAAAGAAGTAGAGGCAACCCTCAGAAGAAAAAAGTATTTTTTTAATTCAAAAATTTACACTTCCTCCCCTTCTCCCAGTCCCCTCCTGCTCCCCCTCTACCCCTCCTCCCTCCCCATTTCCTTAAGAGGGGGCAGGGTAACCTGCTTTGTGGGAAGTCCAAGGCCCTCCCTGCTCCATCCTGGCCTAGGAAGGTGTGCATCCAAATAGACTAAGTTCCCAAAAGCCAATACATGCAGAAGAGATAGGTCCCAGTGCCATTATCGATGGCTTCTCAGTCAGCCCCCATTGTCAGCCACATTCAGAGATTCTGGTTTAATCACATGCTCGTTCAGTCCCGGTCCAGCTGGATTTGGTGAGCTCCCATTAGATCAGGCACAGGAGAAGGTGCCTGAAGAAAACCGTCTTTAAGCTTTATAAAGCAATTTGAAGATGTCTACTACTGTGAGCCTAGACATGCTAATTGAGTATCCTTAAAATAGTTTGCGTTAGTTATTATTACTTATTGTTTTGTTTCTCCCCTCAACCAAACATTCCTTTTGTCTGACCCTATGTATGGATGTGTATATATATTACAAAGATTTTTTTTTTTAAAAAAAATTTAAACAGAATGCCTTTTAGTTTGCTAGTGGTGACAGAAGCCAGAGTATTGACTTCT
This sequence comes from Dicrostonyx torquatus, assembly GCA_028555095.1. Taxonomy (NCBI): domain Eukaryota; kingdom Metazoa; phylum Chordata; class Mammalia; order Rodentia; family Cricetidae; genus Dicrostonyx; species Dicrostonyx torquatus. Next base: position 5,956,026 of record JAQHUG010000074.1, read on the forward strand.
ATGATGGAGTAACAAACCTAATTAACGACATTCATTTAAGGGTAATTTTAAGCAGGTCAAAATGTTTTTGATGACTCCAACAACTTAGGATTTACATGAACACTGTTTTTTTTTGTTTTTGTTTTTGTTTTTTGTTTTTCGAGACAGGGTTTCTCTGTGGCTTTGGAGCCTGTCCTGGAACTAGCTCTTGTAGACCAGGCTGGCCTCGAACTCACAGAGATCCGCCTGCCTCTGCCTCCAGAGTGCTGGGATTAAAGGCATGCACCACCACTGCCCGGCCATGAACACTGCTTATAATACAGATAAATATACTGGAAAAAGTTTTTAGCTATCTCTAACAATATTATTATCAACATAACTATAGTATTCTATATTATGTGTATATCATCTTGAGTAAGCAATATACATTGCATGTATGATTTCCCAACCATGCCCACCATAACTATATCTTTGTACCATATTTTGCAAAGAAGAGCAATATCTCTGTATAATTCAAACACAAGCTTAGCAATAGTGAATGCTTGGCGAACCCTGTATTTGCAGTCAGCGAGCAGGAGGTAGCTCTAGGGAACTTCCAGTGAAGGAAGTGTTGAGGATACATGAGGAAGAGCAGTTTCAGCTCTCAGAGTTCACAGATCAGCTGACAGAGAGACTGTCTAAAGGCATGGGATGACAACATGCCACAGAGAGATGCTGAGCTGCACTTCAGACATGTTAGGAGTTACGGTAAACAAGGAGATACTGCCTGGAACCTACTGTTTAAGTTGAGATAAGAATAATGAGCAGAAAACTGGATGGATCTGGGAGAAGGGCAATTCCAAGTGGGAATAATCGCAGGATGCAAGGGCAGGATGCAGAAACAAGAGTAGGTGTCTGTGCATGGCTGGGGTCAGGGAGGAGTAGTGACTGCTGTCAGGGAGGACATTCTTTACCAGCAATGCTAAGGTTGACTTAGAACATTCAGGAAAAGCACATCAGTTCCTAACCAGTCTTTATTTCTGCAATGTATGGGCTGTGGCAGCTGCTTGTCCCATGACTAGACTTGCATTAGTCGACACTCTAAGTTAAAGCCTTTATTCTCTATTGCTATCTGTACTTCTTGTTTGCTCTATTCTGTGCAAAGCACGCACTCTTCTTGGTTATAACCTTAGCACATAGCACAGATGGGACAACCAGCCCCAAGAAACCCACACGCCCAATGCTACTTTTTCTGGAATATCAGAATCAGTGTCAACAGTGATGTGAGGTCTTGGCATTGTTTTCCTGTACCTTCTGAGCCCTCTGCCACCACTTTCTAATCATACACAAACCTAGGAGACCTCGAGAAGTGTGGTCTGGGGAGGAAGGCACTAAACAAGATCACACTGGATGCTGCTGCTTAATTTCCATGATGCCTGGTGGTTGTTCAATAAGCACCGCTCTTTTTTTTTTGTGTTTACTTCTCAGCAGATGGGGTTCCACTTGTTTCCATATAATTCCTATTTTTAGGGGGGCATAACTGGTTTTTCTTCTGGGAAACCTGCAAGCAGGGAAATGTTACCACTTGAAGCATTATCAGCCTGTGATGACAGGTAGAGGTAGGTATTCAAGCCTCCCAGTGACTCCGGGGGCAGTGGAGGAAGCAGTGGCAGAAGGAGGGGTGGGAGGGGAGGACCAGGACAGGCTTCTCCTTCCACGTGCTGGTATTCATCCCAGCACAGATGATAATGGTGCAGTATGCAGTGCATCTATCCTCAGGGAGCACCGGGAACTCTGCCAGATTTTTGTTCCGACCACCATTTGTCTCTGCTTTAAAATAAGCATTGATGTGGCAAACTCTTCATCTGTCTCCTAAAAGGCTGTGTCAGGAAGGCAAACGCTGTTATTCCTATTTTATGGAGAGGGAAAATTAAAGGAGGGAAATAACTTGGTGTGAATGTGTTAGCAAGTTACTGTGGCTCAAGGTTTCTAAGCTTTACTGTGTTCCTAAACTTACTTAATTTTCCTGTAGAACTGACTGGTGGTGTCTTTATCGAGAAAAAACAAAAACAAAAACAAAACATCAACCCTAAGAGGAGCTGTTTAATGTATGGGTTTACCATATTTCTGGCATACATCATCCAAAATCAGCAAATCTGTTTGCATGTTTTATTCCTTAAGTCATTGCCTCTTTGGAGGTTATACGTTGTATGTATGTATCTCTCTGTCTCTGTTTTTATGTGCATCGGAATACAGACACATGTGCATGTGTGTGTGTATTCAGAGCAGAAGTTGATGGCAGATGTCCCCTGTAACTACTCTCCTTTTTCACTGAACGTGAAACACGCTGCTTCAGCTAAAGCAGTGGTTCTCACCCTTCCTAATGCTGTGACCCTTTAATACAGTTCCTCATGGTGTGGTGACCCCCAACCATAAAATTATTCGCATTACTACTTCATAACTAATTTTGTTATGAATCGTGCTGCAAATATCTTAGGTGACCCCTATGAGAGGGTCATTCGACCCTCAAAGCGCGCGTGACTGACATGTTGAGAACCATTGAGCTAAACTGTCTGGCCAATGAGATCCAGAGATCCTCCTATCTCTATGGCTCCAGTGCAGGGATCCCAGGAGGCGGTCCAGCTTTTTATGTGTGTGCTCAGAGTATGAATTCAGATTTACATGCTTGTACAACAGTCACATAGTCCACCAGCTCTCTCCTTATCCCCCCAGAGACAACGTTTTTCTTTCCTTCTTTATTTCTTTAATGTTTTTGAATTAAAAATCCTTTGAATTGTTTGACAGTATCAGAGATTTGTACTTTTAAGAGTAGAAAGAAGCAACAGTGGGCAGACTCCCTTATCTTAAACAAAAAAGCAACGTTTTTGTTTCCAGCCTCCCTTTTGTGAAGAGTACTTGAGCCAGATCTCCAGATCTTACAAATCGGCCTCCATACGCATACCTCCTTTGATCTTGCTTAAAAACAATTTTTTGAAGTTCAAAAATACTCTTATTAGATATAAAAAAATCCCTCATACATTATCAAGTTGTAAGTTCCAAACTGTTTTAGTTCACCATAGAGCTATAGATCTTTCTTCTTCCTATTAAATTTCAGGATTAATGTTGTGACTATTCTTTACAAAGCTGTTATACTGGAATTTTGGCAATGTCTTTGAAAACAAATTTGAATAATTCTGCATCTTACACTAATATTTTATCTATATCCATTTTATTCAGATTTAAGAAATATTTCTTAAAGTGTTTGATTTTCTTCCTAGTTTTCTGGTAAGTTAGAAGTGTTCTGTTTGAAAGATTTTTAAGAATTCTTTTGTTGTTGTTATCAGTGGGATAAAGAAATGTTCTTTTTTAAAAGCTGTTAATTTATCTAATAACTTTATTGACCTTTTTTTTTTACAAGGTCTAGTAGTTTGGGACTGTTTGCTCTTTGTTACATAGAATGGTATTTTGAGCAGTGCTAGCTCTGCTCCTTATCTAGGTGTGAACTCTTGCAGAAGAAACACCATATGTAAGTAAGCCTTGTAGCTCTACTTACCCAGGTGAATTTAAAGTCACCCAGCTGGTCTCTCACTCGCTCCAATATAGATGATCCCTCTTCTGGAGACAGCTGACAGCCGAATAGATTCAAAGTGCTATGCAGAGGGAATGCTGCCTCCTCCTCTCCTCCTGGCCTTTGTGGGGAAGGGTTTTTTTTTTTTATTTTGTTTTGTTTTTTGAGACAGGGTTTCTCTGCAACTTTGGAGCCTGTCCTGGAACTAGCTCTTGTAGACCAGGCTGCCCTCAAACTCACAGAGATCCACCTGCCTCTGCCTCCCAAGTGCTAGGATTAAAGGTGTGTGCCACCGCCACCCAGCTGAAGGTGGTCTTTTTTTTTATTAATGCCCTTTGGTCTCTGCCTGAGAATAGTAGCCTACTGTTGTCATCTCCTGTTCTCCCAAAGATGACAACTTTTATATTCTAATGATTGATAATTCCTGGGGAGAAGAACTAAGAATGCCTGAGTCATGGGAGTTCCTGATCAGTAGCATTTCTTTAGATTTAGTGAACCCAGATTGTCTTCTTGACCCACAGAGAATAAAAGCACATGTACAAGAAGGGCAAGCCACTCAAAACTGGCAACTGCGTTAGCGTTACAGCCACACCACACTGATATACCTCCCGTAGCTAGAATGTAACTTGGAGAGGCTGCACCTCAGACGAAGGGTCTTTGTTTAACGACAACCTCTATTTCTAGTTTGTTAGCTTTCTAAATAAACCTTTTCCTCACTGTAACTAGTTCCCCTCGAGTCCAGGAGCAGTGGTGATCGATGAGTTTGGTTTCAAAGTTCCTCCAGGCTGAATATTCAACAGTGCGAGCAATACTATCATAGGATTTCTAATTGCAGTTTGTGATTTTTCTGAACAGTTCTAATCAAGCCACATTCCTAGGTCTCTGTTGTTATGATTTGCTTTGTATTTCCCCTGGTGGGGTGTGGGATCAAAATGAGAGCCTCAGACACACCTCCCAAGTTCATTTCCACTGCTCCACTCCCAGATCTCCCTCTTCTGCATGTTTGCTTTCTAATAACTTTCTGAACAGTTAACCTAATTATGTATTTTCTTTTTCCTTCTGGACCTGGCATGACTGTACTGACAGCTTTAAATTACACTTCCATACAGTTATTATGGAGACTGTCTAAACGAGTTAGCCAAGGACCACCCACAGTGGGCTGGGCCCTCCTACATCAATTAACAGTCAAGACAATTTTCCACAGACGAACACAACCAGCCAATGTGATGCAGTCAGCTCCTCAGTTGAGGCGCTCGGCTCACATAATTCTGAGTTGTGGCAAGTTGACATTTAAAACCAGCCATTACAATCTACTCCTTGATTCCTGGGCCATGAATCCCGGCTATAGAAGAAACAGTACCAAATAGTAAACCCTGACTCAAAGCATATGCAGCCTTCTCGGGAATCCTGATGCAGCCCCCTCCAGCTCCTGTTACCCAGTTGGGACACTGGATGTGTCTTTAAATGGTTGCTCCACTCTTCTATCAAGCCAGCTGCATCAGGATGGTGGGCGATGTGGTAATCACAGTGTGTTCCATGAGTATGAGACCACTGCTTCCCTTCCTCAACTGTGAAGTAAGTCTGCCGGTCTAAAGCAATACTGTGATGCCAATTCGATCTGGGAAATCCCTCCACTAGAACTCCATCTTCAGATGACTTTAGACTGTATCAAGTCGGCAGTTAAGAGCTAACTAGGACGGATACTCACAGGCTCTGTCTGGGTGGTAGGCTAAGAGAGTTGATGATGTGTTTCTCAAGAAAAGAAATAGATTTAGCTCGGGCAAGGTTGTGAAAAGGGTTTGCTGGGTAGACTGAACACCATGACCAAGACAACTTACAGAATTGTTTCAAAGTTGATCAGCTCTGACCAAACAAACTTGAGAACAATAAGTCTCTGACAGCATGTTAGAAACAACTGGGGACCTTGAAGTTTACATGGACCAGTGGGGAGATAGTGGTTGGAGAGGTTTCAAAAGAAATGGAAAGGAGTGGATGAAAAGCAATGGATTTTGCTGACTTTGTTTTTGAAGTGTTTCACTGTGACTGGGAGCTGAAGGAGAGGGAGCTGAGGGGAAGAGGCATGCGAAACGTTATAAGGCAATAAAAATGATTCCCAGGGAAGGGATATATTATGCTGTCCAGAGGGACCATTGCCTGAGTGACAGCATTCGGCCTCTTCCTCTATGATTCTGCCTGCTGTTGTATTACCTACTTTGTGCACAGCATTTACATCCTGTTGTGAGCAGGAGCAGCCCTGTGATTTCTTTTTTGAGCTCTGGCCCTACCGTTCCCCTCTTCCTCAGGTATACAGCCATCTTCCTGATGCTGCGCATGCTTCACCTGCCAACACCGGTTTTTAGTATTTGCTGTCATACTTAATTCTGGTTTAATTTGAACTTGCCTAAATATATTCATTCGTCTCTTACCCTAAAACTCTTCTGTATCATCTTGATTTTAGGTGCATATCATAGAGGTAACATTGCTATTCTTTGTTTTGTTCAGGCCATTTCAAACGCCATTATTTAATTAGTGGGCCTGCTTTGTTTAAATTAAACAGACTACATTAGTTCTCTTTGACATCTGCTTTGCCAGAAGTACATTTGTCTTTCTGTTTTTTTGCGCTTCATTTCTCTGTTGGTTGAAAGTTGTATAGACGGCATACTTGTCCAGCCACTGTCTTTAAGCCATTAAGAACAATGCACATGCTTATTTTTCTTTAAGGAAAGAATTATTCCCACCCAACATGCTCTGTCTGTTTTTTATGTTTATCCATAATCCCAGTTTTGATGTTGACATCATTTTGGTCTTCTGTGTGGTTATGTGGTTCCTTCTTCTTTACTTTTAGTTTCCTGCCTTTTGTTGAGTAATTGCTGATGTATGTCATAGACACACACACACACACACACACACACACACACATATACAGAGAGAGAGAGGCTTTAGTTTGCTTTCTCACCCATACTTTATTGTGTTTTATATTTTTACCTTGCACCTCTCATGTTTTCTTTGTCCTGACCCCCCCCCCTCCCAGGAGTGGCTCATTTGTTTCTTCACTGTTTAAAAAATTGTTTAAGAATTATACATATACAGTGTTTAAATCAAGTCCACCCCCCATTCCATTCACTTTGATTTCTCCCCCATCCTCCCATTTCTGCAACTCTATTGCCTCCAGATTTCATGTGTTCCTTCAGCACTGCCAGTATGTGCATGGGAGCAGGGTGATCTGCAGGTTGCCTAGTTGGAATGTGGGTAAGTCTTTCAGGTTCCACATCCTCGAAGAAAACTCTCCCTCTCCCGGAAGCCATCAGCTGTTCATAGTTTCTCTACTTAGGGTAGGATTACGTTACCCTTTCTCCTCCATGCTGGAATTCAGACTGGCCTGATCTTGTGCAGGTGTTGCCATGAGGTCGCAGTCACGCTGAGTTCATATGTGCACTGCCATGAGGTCATCCACTGCCTCATATGCCATGATTCCTGAGTCCCGGGAGGATGACCACGATAGAGATGTCCTGCCTAGGACTGAGCACTAGGAATGCTTCTCTTAAAGTGTTTTGTCAGTGAGTTTTTGTATAGTAAATTTTCTGAGTTCTCCTGTATCTGAGTGTGTCTTTACTTCAATTTTACTTTGAAGTAAACATGTTACCAAATACATCCTACTCTCAGATATCCCATTCCTTCTAAGTGCAAGAGGCATTACTTCACAGTATTTTTCCTCTCAGTGTCCCTGTTGAAGTATGTGATGTCAGTTTAATTATTGTTCTTTTATAAGCTGTTTGTTCTCTCTCTCCAGTTGACAGCATATGGAATTTTTGCTTTTTTTTTTCGATGTTCCTGTAATTTATGATAATGTGTTTAGATGTGGATTTTTCTTATTGATTCTCTTTGGCACTCTTAGTTTCAGGAGTGGAAAAATACAAGATGTGGTTTGACTATAGACACATAATACCAAATGCATTTACTAACTCAAGTGATTTTTTTATACCTATATATGTGCAGGAAAATTGCATATGCACTTAGTCTACCATTTGCTGTTCTCACTAGTCTGTGCAGTTTTATGTATATTGTTTCTTTAGCTGATGAGCAACCTCTTGAACAACACAGAATTTTTATATTTTGATGATGTGAATCTTGAACATAAAGCCTAAAACTTTTCCAAGACCACTGAACCAAGAACGAGTAGACAGAGTTGCCATCTGAACACAGCTATTTTGTCCTGTGCTTCCTCTTTACAGCTGTCCCACTTAGTAAGTTCTTTGAGCATATTTGAACTATACTATAATAATTTGTGGTTTAGGAAGAAACTTTATTTCGGGTTAAAAATCATAAAATTATTTATGTATATTTAAGGGGGGAGAAAATTTCATGTAAATTCTCTTGAATATTTTAGTAATTTTCTGCAATTAGAATGATAACGGTAATCTCTGTCAGAGAGGATGTCTGTCAAACCAAATGCTTTAGAGCCAGTATTTGCTTATTGATCTTGTCCCATACAAATTCTCAGCCCATGACTATAGTTCAAATAATCTCATTATTAGTAACACAAATAGTAGGTATGCATTTGGAAGAGGAAAGATTGCAAGCTAAGAGTGGCAGGCAGTTAATTAACCTGTCCCAGAAGCCACTGGTTGCCAGCATAGAGTATGTTTTCTCATCCATATGTCCTGTTAATTCTCTTCCAACTTTGTTTCATAATGTCTGCTTTTGTGACCAAGCTAGAAGGGTGGGCTGCAGTATCAGAATCAAATGGATAAAAGCTTCTGTCAGACATAATATGAATGCTTTGTTTCTGTTTTCCTTAAGAATGGTTACTAGACAGACCAGAGTGGGTAGCATAATAGGTTATGTGATGCTGACTTCTTAAATATCTGTCAGAGAGGGATTCTGGTTATGTTTATTATTGTCACATAACATAGTGATTGGTTCATGGAAACTCAGTAGCTAGTGTTTCATGAACAAGACCCAAAGGAATGACATGCATAGAGAAGAGCTCTTAGAAGTGATTGATTATAGCATCTGGGTGGCATAATCTGGGTGGTTAATTTTTAAAATATAAAACAATTGGTCAAACAGTGTTTCAATGAAGAGATGACAATTGTCCAGACTCCAAGGCCAAAAGCTGTCCATCACAAGGAAAGGAAAAGAAGCCAGAGTTTAATTGTCCTGTCAAGCTCAGTTTTCCCTAATGTAGAATGGGTGATTATCACGTTCTGGTGGATGCTATGCTGTTTCTGGATGAAAGAGACTTTGACAAGATTTTTTTCAAAGTATTTAATTTCTCTTCTTGAGGCAAGTTTAGGAAAAGAATCTGAAAATGACTGAAAAAAAAATCACAAGCTTTTATCCTTTGAATTATAAGAAAGACAGGAGAAGGGGGCAGGTCACACACAGATACGAAGCGATGCCCCAGCTTACAGAAAACCTGGGCTTGTTCAGCCTTCTCAGATCGCACATCCTTGGTAAGCAGGTTCTGCAGAAACAGCATGCTTACAGTGCCGGTGGCAATCACAGAGCAACACACTTCATTTTGGTGATGACAAAGCCTGGGGAGCAGAACCTCGAGGCTCCTCCTTTGCTCCATAGAACAAACAGCTTGAGCCTGGAGTTGCACTAAGCTTGCTTCTGGCTGAGCTTTTCCCATCTATTTGATGCATTTGATGGCAGTTGCCCTTTCACGTACTCATTTTGGATGAACGATGAAAGCCTTATGTAATTGAGCTTGAGACGTAGGTGCTTGTTCTGTGGATACTGTCCTCAGTGTCTGCACACTGCACGGCTGTCATACCCAGGGCTGCATCTGCTGACCCACGTTTGCTACTATGCCCTGTAATTGATTTTCTGTTGGACTGTGGAAGGTTTCTTTGCTCGTGGTGGTCTTCGTTTATTTTGGACAAATGTATTTTTTGATTACCATAAAAGTTTACTTAACAAAAAGTCATAACATTTGTGCTAGGGACAAACCCAGGGTTTGTCCATTTGGTTAGCATGTTATCACTGAGCTGTTTCTCTGGTGCTATGATCTATTTTTAATTGATTAATTGACAATTTTATACAGATATCTAATGTATTTTAATCATATCCCCCATTACCTCTCTGATCTTTCTCCATCATCTCTGTATCCCCTTTCCCAACAAGTCCCCCTTCTAGGATCATGTCTCTTACAAAATATAATACTGGGTTTAATTAGGGTCCTTGTTTAAACATGGGTGTGGGGCTCTTTAGGAATATGGGCAACATACTAGAGGCTATACTACTGAAGACCTTTTCTCCCCTCCCCAGCATCCATCAGATGCCACCAATGTCTCTCCTGTGATCTAATTCTTAATGTCATAATAAAGTAAGCTCTTTAGATATGGGGCATATTTCTCTGCTAAACAGTCATTCATAGTTGTTCCCAGGATTCTCATATGACGACTCTATGTCCTCTTCTTACCACCTCTCCAACATCGTTCTGTCACCCACCAGATGTCTCCACACATATAACTATCACAAAGTTCAGGAAGATAGCAAATCCTACAATATTGCTTAGTCAGGTCCAGCACCATTTAATTTCAATTTCAGTATCTTTTCATCATTTTCTTTCACACCCCTCTAGTTCAATGCGATTAGCTCTTCTCATGGTATAGACTTGGCAAGCTTACAGCTGCTTTGACACGGACTAACAATTTTGATGTAGCAAACAATAGCTATAGGACAAAATGAGAACATCTGAGCCCAATATGAATTAGAGCTGACTTCAGTCTCTCTTCTATCAATTGAATGACTGAGATGTGAGAGGGTTAGGTAGCCAAGGCCATGCCTTCAGGTTTTGATGCTGTTACTTTTGCATGTATGATTTAAGAAGCCAGCCTGAAATGAGAGCATACATATATAGCATGGTTCTGGTGCAGGATATAAATCCTAAATTAGATATCAAGACTGGGAAGGTGCAGGATCCAACATTATGTAGTCTATAGCGTCTATGTCACCCAAAGCACAGGTGTTGAAAGTTTGATCCCTAGGGCAGCAGTATTCGAAGATGGGGCTCTTGAGAGATCATGAGGTCTCTGGTTTTAGGAATGGGTTAGTTCACTTATATCCATCGTTTACTGAGTCTTGGGTAAGGTACTTGGTTACTGAAGTGAGTGCTCTTCTGCTTCCTGGCCCCCATGGCTGAGCAATTCTGCTCTGCCTTGTGGTTCCTGCCATGTTGTTCCTTCTTATGGTTCAAGTTAACTGTGGACTGAATTCTCTGAAACCATGAGACCATACAGATATTTTCTTCTTCCTAATAAATCATTTCAGGTATTTCATCATAACAATGGGAAGTGATTTAACATCTAAATTACAGGCGTTACCCAAAATGGCACAACAGAAGAAAATCTGAAACACTCCAAAAAAATTGATCCTCCAATTGTTTTTTCAAAAGTAATTTATGATAGCAGGTGTTTTATTACTTAAGTATATGATCTTATGTTTTCTATAAGCTATAGTTTTATGGCGTGGGAGGGAAAATAATCTGTTGATACTACAGGACCATGGATGGGTTCAAATCTATTGATAAGAATGAAATGCTTGGCTGCTATGATTATATATGTAGAGAACAGTGTCTATTATTTATTTTTCTTGTTCCTTCTTATATATTGTTCTTTTCCTTAACTAAAACATAAAAAAAACCTCCCTTGTAGTTGTGTCCCATCTGCCAGTAATATGTAACAAACAGAACAAAGAAATTAAGAATCAAACACTTTTAAACTGAGTTCAGATCAGTGGCAACAGATAGAATACAGAATTGGACATGGCTTGTCTGCCTTTCCTATACGGCAGGAAATGTTCTAAGTTAGCCTTGTTGGGAACTTGAAGGCAGAAAGTATGGACCCTCAATTTTTTTAAAAAAAAAAGACAGTAATAATCTATGATTTAGAAGGAATATATCAAGTTACAGAGAAGCTCCAAGAAAAATTCAAAGAATAAGTCTGTGTTTTTACCCAGTTTAAGAAAGCTTTGGCTGTTTGCCCAGCAAGGTGTGATAGAGATGGAGAAGAAAACAGCTTCTCCCTGAACTGTTGGGCAGCCCACAGTCTTTTGTCTTCCTACAGATCCTGCATTACTGAGAAGCCCTGTGCATCCTGAGGTTCTCAGGTGAGACTAGTTCTGGCAGGCAGCTGCAGAAACCTTAGCTGGAAAACTCCTATTATAGAAGAGATCCGAAAGCAACTGTGACATGACCAAGCTATGCTAAACCCCACGGTTGGCATGGAATTCTGGACTAGTAAATGGACTGCATGCAGACAGGTGTCTTCCTAGACCAAGTGATTCAATTAGACAGATATGATGACTTCTGGCCACTCTGAATAGCGCTGTCATTCTACATTAGCTTAAAAGCCATCACAAACTTTGAAACTCAGTTTCACCGTTATAAGACGTATAACTTTTTGGGTGTTGGTAGAAAGAATGGTTGATGGACGCCTGAGTGTAACAAGCTTTGCAAACCTGGGATAAATCCTATTTGTTGGGGTGCATATCTTTGCTCTATATCAACCAATTCCATTTACTGAGGACTCAATGTGACTAGCTGTCCTGCACTAGCTCCCGAAGCCATACCCAGAGCTGTCCTCACAGTCCTGCCATGTGCACTGTACCTTCAAATGAACTCACTGTGAGCCACAATAAACCCTTCTGTTTTCAAAGTTACTTTTGTTAGGTATTTTTTCCACAGCAAGCCGAAAATAATTTAGATATCAACTGATATTTTGCTGAGGGCCTTTTGGTCTCTCTCTATATTAAGTGTGTTGCTGCTTCTTCTGTTGTCTTTGATGTCAGGCTAGCACTGTTTCATAGGATGAGTGATGTAGTATTTTGTCTGCATCTGTCCTCTGAAAGAGATTATGAAGAATCATCTCAATTTCTTCTCTAAATATTTGGTTGAATTTTCCAGCGGCCCCATCTGGCGATGCCATTTCTGTTCTGAAACATTATTAGTCATGGCTCCACTCCTCTAATGGATACCAACTTATTTAGATTGGTTGATGCTGCTTGTATACATTTTGCCAAACTATGTCTGTCAAAGAATTGGTCCTATTCTTCTAAGTTATCAAATTTGTGGTACTTGATTTGTTCAGCTGCCCCCTTTCAAGTTCTTTGACTTCTAATCTAACTCTTGCTATTTCATTTATTTGTTATTATTTATTTATTTATTTACTCTTCCTAATTTTTAAATGTGAAAAACTTACATCTTTTTTTTTTTTACATTTTTCTTGTTGTCTAATATATGGATGCAGTGCTGTGAATTTCTCCTTAAGCTATTTGGTTGCAAGCTGCAAATTGAAGCAAACACTAAATGTAGTGCAAGACTAAAGCTCTCTAATGATACAAGGTAGAAGTTTTTGAGACCCAGAAAATAGCCAGTTCAGAGGTGCTGAGGTAAGAATGTGCTTCAGCTATTTAATAAATATGTTGATGAATATGATGATGCTTTTGTGAGTTGGGGCAGGTAATAGAAATGCTGGCCAGAAAAATATTGAAAACAGCATAGGCCTCAAAAGCCATGGCTTAAAGAGCAAAAATAATAAAATTATATTATATAGAAAGAAGCAATCCAAAGCAAGGGTCCTTTAAAAAGACAAGCCATTATTGTTATGGAGGTCCTTATACAAAGCTGACATTTGTCCCTTCTAAAAATGTATTTATTATTATTGAGATGGGGGGTGTGCACACAGAAATCCCCTCTATATGGCTTTCACGTACTGCATTTTCAGCATCAGTCTCCTACATGAGTGTCGTTACCTGCCATACTCTTTTGCTAGCGTGACATTTTTGTCTTAATAATATTTTGAGGAGCTCCTGTGAGAGCATAGGGGAGCAGAAGTAGAAGCCAGGAAGGAGACCAGGCTTGGGTTTAGGCTAGGATAAGCTTTTCTTGCTGCCCTGAATGAGCATCCTGTCCTCAGGAATGATCTTCCACATAGGACAGGTTTTCTTATGCTAGACTAGATGATGACACAGTCTTTGTGACTGATTCTACTCCCATTTGAACCACAGCGTGGCTTTTCCTCTCCCTATATAGACCAGGTTCCTAGTTTCTGCCTTAGATTTTCTCCTCTCTATAGAACTTTGAATGTTTCCTGCAAACAAGGCCTACCAACTACTCAACTTCCAATTGCCAAGAAGCGTCTGTTCCTCCCAACTATCCCTCTCATATTTGAGAGAGATAAAGTCACAGGGTACCGACTTCTTTTGGGTCTGTGCTGTGAATGTTTATTGTTATCTTCTTGTTTGAATGATGTGTGAGGAACTGACTCTCTTCATTCCTCTGACATATTCATAAAAGCTTTTCTCTTGGTATTTCATAATAGGTCAGCACTATCCGGGCTGGAAGGATCTGTGAGTGGCATCTGGCATCAACTTATAGGAATTTTCAGTCATGTTCTTTTACATATTCTCTTTCTGCTCCTTCTCCATTCTCGTTACAGGTATGTTATACCTCTCCCGGTTACCCATAGTTCTTAGCTGGCCTTGCCTATGTTTGCTGTCTTTGTTCTCTTTGATTCCCAGTGTTTGTGGTGCCTGCTAGCATATGCTCAAATTCACTGGTTTTCCCCTGAGCGGTACTCAGCTCACTAGTTAGTCTATCAAAATCATTGCCCATTTCTGTTAGAATGTACTTTATTTTAGCATCTCAGTTCTTAAACCTAGGATTCCCATGTTTTTACTGCCCAAGTCTACCCTCTACTTTATCCAATAGAATTATAAGCATAATAATCAAAGTAGCTTTACTTCCTGTCCTGATCATTAAAACATCGTGGTGCTTGCCATACATCTTCAAATGGTGAGTTTCATCGTTTGTATACCTTTTCCATTTTGCTTGCTAGTCGGACATGATGTCCCAGGTGAATGAAATGGTTATATGTAGCATTTATCAATGTGCTAGTGAATTAGGGAGGAGGGGAAGCATCCTATGGTCTTATAGTTTAGTCTTAGACTAGAAAATGAACTTCGCGAAGGTTTAGTTGTCACACACATACTATGCACGCTTTGGTAGAGGCTCGTGTGGGCTAGCATTCCATATTTTCTTCTCTTTTGTGGAGGATCCTGACTGAGGCCTCTGGTTTCTCCTCCAGCGGGTCAGTGAGACTCTGATAACACCCCATGTGTGGCAAACCTTTGCACCTGCTTTTTGCAGGGAGCAGATCTTTCTTGAGAAGACTGCTAGTGCATGATTTAAACAGGTCCTTTCCCTGTTTCTCCTGCAGAAAACATGGGGGAAGGATTGATTTTTCTCTAGTGTTTCCTATAGGAGTCGCACTGAGCTCTGCAAAGAAAATTCATGAAAACACAGGGGCTGGGAAACCTCCAGGGCTGGAGCTCCTGGAGTTTGTAGGTCTCCGTTGTCCACACTGCGTCTCCAGCAGTTTGTTCCCTGCAGTCAGCTTTTCCCACCTATGGCTTGCCTCTGCTCTAGGAAGTGGTGATTCTTTGTATTTGCTTGCCTGTCTCCAGTCCTGCAGGGAAGTTGTCAGCTCTGTGTGCTTGGCCCACCCTCATAGAGATCTGAGAAGGACTAGTGAGTTTTCAGATTATCTTGCTTTTTACTTGTTGAACAAAGTGGCCACTTCCAAGCTCTTTATTGTACGGTGTTAGCAACTAGAAGTCTCCTCTTAGAGCTTTTTCTTCACCATCACTGACTTATATAGTGAAATCAGCAAGGAATATTGTTAGACAAAGACTGCTGTAGCTTTCTTCCCCCGAAGACATTTTATGTCAAATGTTGCCATCTTGAAAGGTGACATAAGCAAAACACAAATTAAATTAAAACCAAACCCATTTGCTAATGATGGAATATATGGAAAATTTGAATTATATGCCCGCAGGATTAATTACAGAGTTTAGGGAATCTCCCATCGGTCCATTCTTGTCTTACATCTACCTCCCTCTTCTCTGCTCAAGGTTCTAGATGATTCTAGATGACATATGACCAGCCCATAAGATATCAGTTCCGCAACTGCTTGTTTTGAGTCAGGTAATAACTGGATCTGACAAGACATGATCAGGGAAGAGACACATTTAGGTAGTGCACTTGTGGCTGATTTATTCTCCAGTCCTTGAGAGAGGAACAACCAGAGTAGAAAGAAATGTGGCCTGAATGGACAGCATGTCAAAATAGCAGGATGCTGGTGCCATGGCCCCGTGATGGTGACCAGAGCCCTCTTGGCATGACAGCGGTACTTCCTGACTTAGGTACCCACAATAGAGCAGATGCTGCTGCCATCAGCTTTGCCGTCATTTCTGTACTAGGGACATAGTTTAGGCAGATTTTAGACCAGAAGAGAAGCCCATTATTAAAGTGGTTAGATATTTATACTGGATAATTGGCAAACACTATTGTTAGCAGATGAAATTGTGTTTAAGTGATGTGTTTGCTTTCTGCATCAGATGGGCAACTTAGTGGCCTTAGGCTTATTTTTCAGTTTCAGCTTATGGAGTATATGATGCATGGAGCAAATTTTTATTTATCCATATCTAAAGCCTGCATTTAAGTAATTTTTGCAAGCGAGAGTCTTCAGTCACTGCTGGTGTGTTATTATAGTTCATGTGCACTTAGTGTTGTTTCCGAATCTCTCTACAACAGACAGCTGAGGGCAGAGGTGATGTGTTCAGAAATCACAGCCCAACTGTACTAAACTAGTTCCATAGTTTATACGGGAATTTAAACAGTAAAAGCCAATAATTTGGGAGATGTGAAGAGTACAATATTACATCATCCAATTGGGATAGTCCCTAAAGCCTTACCTGGTGAGAGTAAGAATTCCATTATATTAGTTTTTTAAAAATTGATTTTATTATATTTAATATTATACTTACATAGTCCTTTTAACCACAATTTTCAGTATGAATACACCAATCAGATGCCTATTTATTTATTCAGCAAGCTGTTATCTCCGAGGTTCTGCTTGTATAGGTTGGAGTTTGATGAATGAGTTTCTGCATGCTGTTTTGATATAATTAGAAACATCCACAGTGTATCAGGTGTGGAACAAATGCTGGAATGGCTCCACTTAAGCTCTGGTCAGTTAGCTCATGAGATATTAGTTTTTGTCCGTAAACCGGTTCTTATTCTACAGAGTGCACAGTTTTCATCTAAGAGGTAATTAAGGGATGCAGGCATAGCAATGCATCCACGTTGAACAATGTTAAACACTCATAGTTCTGTGTCAATGTATAACTATAGTTTAGAGTTTTTGCATCTCTTTTTTGACCTGAAGTGTGTATTTTTATGAGTAAAATGTTATGAAGTCCCTGATTTCGGTATCTTTCTTTGTTTAAATATTTTATTCTATCCGGGTCTTCTTGTTAAATGTTATTACCTTATGCATCAACTTCCCTTCATTGTTTGAATACATGTTATTGGAGCTTTTCAATTTTCTTTTTGAACTTGTTTGTTTATACTTTAAAGATATTGACAGAGTGATCATGTTACAGGTACATTTTCAGTTTTGTCCATACTTTAATTTTCTTTAAAGAAGATTCTGCTTTTAAATTTTCATTTTATTACCATTATTATTTATTTTCTCATTGTTATTAGTTCTTTGGAAATCCAATTTTATTTGATCATATTCATCCACTCCCCTAACTCCACCTATAACTACTTCCTACTTCTTTTCCAACCCAGCTTTCTATCTTCTTTTTCTGTCTTTCTAAACCCATTTCGTGCTGCCTAGCTAAGGATGTGTGGCCTTGCACAGGAGTGTGGTCCATCCCCCAGGGTCACACTCTTAAGGAAAGCTGGTTCCCCCTCTCTCCGACGTTATCAGATGTCAATAGCTCTTTAGCTAGTGGTGGGAGTTCTCTCCCACCTCCCTTCTCCACGTTGGGATTTGGTCTGGCTTGATCTGGTCTATGGATGCTGCTACAATCACTGAGAATTCAGTATGAGCAACTGTATTCCTGTATCCTGAAAACTGTTTCTTTGTAGTCATCTCTGGATCTTAGAATCTTTCTGCCCCTCTTCTGCAATGATCCTTGAATCTTGGAAGGAAGTAGTATGATATAGATGTTCTGTATAGGACTGAGCATTCCAGAGTCTCTTATTCTCTGCACCTTGACCAGCTGCGTGTCTTTATGTGAATCACCATCTACTTAAAATAGTGGCTACTACCATAAGAGCGGATAAACGCAATAATCTAAGGGTATAATGATACGACATGAAGAGTCAGTTGAATAGTATGTCAATTTGGCAGAATAACAATAGTAGCTTCTCCCTGAGGGCCCATTACCTGTCCAGCCACAGGTTAACTGGCCTGATAATGGTGCCAGCTATGGGTTTAAGCTTTTGGAATAGGCCTCAGTTCCAGTCAGAATGCAGTTGGTTGCTCCCATGACAGCCATGTCACTGCTGCACCAATGCAGAATTTTGCCAGGTCAGTTATTATTGTAACCCCCAGAGTCCATAGCTGGGTAAGAGTGAAGATTAATTTTCTTTATTGTGAGCATGCCTAACAATGCCCTGCACTATGAAAACCAGCCAGGAGCAATGAAGGTTCCAGGTGAGACCACCAGTTTGATTGCAATAGCATCAAGTCATCGGGTGCTGGTGGGGGAATCAAGAATACTTGCCATAGATTGTAATGTCTGAGGAACTATGGGCTCTCATTGGTCAACAACTCCAAAAGAAGTCAACTATTCCTGATACTTAGATTTGTATTTCTTAGTCTATGGTGTCTAAAAGGTATATTGTTCCATATGTGTGTGTGTGTGTGTGTCTGTATAAACTATATATGTGTGTGTACATCTCAGGAAGCTTATCCAACATGTTTCCATCACTATTTTAGAAGGTAGTTGTCCCTCCCTATATACTCTGTCCCCCCCCGAAATTTACCTCTTCCTTATTCCCCTTTAATCATTTGTATCACTGGGTTCTGTTTCCCCTTCTTTGAAAGCCTCACCTTATGGCCCTTTACTAAATTTGAGGGTATTCCAAATAGAACACCTGTACCGGAAAACTCAGCAAAAATACAAAAAACGAGAGCAAACGTGCATTATTTATCTTTTTGGGTTCGGATTACCTCACTCAGAATGCTTGTTTCCAGCTCTATCCATCTACCTGCAAATTTCAAAATTTTGTTTTTCTTAGCATCTGAATGCTATTTCACTCTGTGAATGTGTCACATTTTTACGATTCTTCCATCAGTCGACGGGCAGCTAGGTTGCTTCCTTTCCCTAGCCACTGTGAACAGAGGCCATGAACATGGATGAGGAGATATCTCCAGAGTAGGATACATGCGCATCTTTCATTTTGTTTCTCTTTTATAGATTTGAAGTATGAAAACATAGTTTAAAAGATTTTCTCATCTGACTATGAACAAAAATATATTTTTCCTGTATTCTTTTCTTTTTTTATTGTTAAAAGAGAGATTTACAATTACTCCCCTTGTCCCCGGCCCTCCTGCTCCCCCACTACCCCACCTCCCCCCCTGCTTCCTAAAGATAGGGCAGGGTATTCTGCCCTGTGGGAAGCCCAAGGCCCTCCTTGCTCCATCCCGGCCTAAGAAGATGTGCATCCATATAGACTAGGTTCTCAAAAAAAAAAAAAAAAGCCAATACATGCAGAACAGATATGTCGCCGTGTCGTTATCATTGGTTTCTCAGTCCCCGTTGGCAGCCACATTCAGAGATTCCAATTTGGTAACATGCTCATTCAGCCCTGGTCCAGCTGGATTTGATGAGTTCCCAATAGATCATGCACCATGTCTCAGTTGATGGGCCAGTCCCTCGCGGTCCTGACTTCCTTGCTCATCTTCTCCCACCTTCTGCTCTTCGACTGCACCTTGGGAGCCCAGTCTTTTGTTCTGATGTGGATGTGGGTCTCTGACTCTATATATATCAGGTGAAATTTGTATGGTGATGATCAAGATATTCATCAATGTACCTATGTGACAAGGCCAGTTCAGGTACCCTCTCCTCTGCTCCCTAAGTACCTAGGTGGGGACATCCCTGTGGACACCGGGGATCCCCTCTAGAGACAAGTCCCTTGCAAATCCTAAAATGACGCCCTTAATGTAAATATCTTATTCCCTTCTCCAATATACACCCTTCCTCCATCTCCACCCTCCCACTCCCCCAAGCTCTCCTCAGTTCTTCCCTTCTCCCTCCCCCTCCCTCTTGCCCAACCTTACCTCCACCCCTACCTCTACCGCCCTCCCCCTCCCATGCTTCCAATTTTTGCTTGGCAATCTTGTTTGCTTCCACTTTCCAGGAGAATCTATATATGTTTTTCTTGGGTTCACCTTGCTATTTGGTGACCACACTGAACCTGTTAGAAGAGAAAGTGGAAAATAGCCTGCAATACATGGGTACAGGAGACCACTTCCTATGTAAATCCCCAATGGCACAGACAATAAGAGCAACAATGAATAAATGGGACCTCCTGAAACTGAGAAGCTTCTGTAAAGCAAAGGACACAGTAAGACAAAAAGGCATCCTACTGAATGGGAGAAGATCTTCATTAACCCTACATCAGACAAAGGCCTGATCTCCAGGATATACAAAAAACTCAAGAAACTAGACATAAAAGTCCTAAATTACCCAATTAAAAAATGGGGTAATGATCTGAACAGAGAATTCTCAACAAAAGAAGTTCGAATGGCCAAAAGATATTTAAGGTCATGTTCAACTTCCTTAGTGATCAGGGAAATGCAAATCAAAACGACTTTGAAGTACCACCTGTCAGAATGGCTAAAATCAAAAACACCAACGATAACCTATGAAGGGGATAGTCCTAGCCTATCAGGCTAAGAGCCACACCCGGCCATTAGTTAATTATTCCGCCCCTAATTAGCCATTAGCCAATACTAGGGGTTGGCCCATCAGACCCCAATTAGGTATTTAAGGACAGATTCACATGGCAATCGCTCTCTCTGCGGATAGCGGGCCTACCGGCATCTTCGGAGAAGCACATTCCAGATTCTGATATTGTAAACCTGTGTGTGTTCCTTTTTCTATTAAACTTTATATATTAAATATAGCTGGTTCGGGTTATACTTGGTTGGAACGCCAACAAACCTATGCTGGAGAGGATGTGGAGTAAGGGGAACACTCCTCCATTGCTGGTGGGAATGCAAACTTGTGCAACCACTTTGGAAATCAGTGTGGAGGTTTCTCAGGAAACTTGGAATCAACCTACCTCAGGATCCAGCAATACCACTCTTGGGAATATACCCGAGAGATGCCCAACCATACTATAAAAGCATTTGTGCAACTATGTTCATAGCAGCATTATTTGTAATAGCCAGAACTTGGAAACAACCTAGGTGCCCCTCAATGGAAGAATAGATCAAGAAAGCGTGGAATATATACACATGGGAATACTACTCAGCGGAAAAAAACAATGACATCTTGAATTTTGCATACAAATGGATGGAAATTGAAATACTATCCTTAGTGAGATATCCCAAACCCAAAAAGATGAGTATGGTATGTACTCACTCATTAGTGGACCCTAGACATAGACAAAGGACATTAAGCTTATTCTTTCTTTAAAAAATGAACTTTCTGCCTTTCATCTGGTGTTAATATATTTTCACTTTGAATTTTAAACTTTATAGATTTAGAATGTTTCTCTTGCATATATTGTTTTGTGACTTCATATTTTAGTTTTCTGAAGTTATCTTATTATTATAGGCCCCAGAGTTCATTAGCTTTTGTTGTTATTTTATAATATAAGGGAACAAAGTTCTTTACTGACAATCTTTTTATTTTTTAAATTTTGAGCACTTTGTAACTTCTAGTGTTTGAAATGAGACTTTTAGAATAAGATGTTTCTTTTGCTTTGATTTTGAGATACTTTAATTATATGACATTAATAAAGTTATTTGACATGTCATCAACTTTCATAGCTATTTGGGTTTGCCTCTTTCATGTTTTTTTTATGCTTCATGGTTTTCTTTTATCATCTTTAATAAATAGAAATTGATGATATATCAGTATATTATATATTAGTTTTATTTCTGTGTATCATATCTATAGTTTTCATCACTTTTTAAACTTTGCTGACTTTTGTTTACGTACTTTTTAAATTTATTGTCCTCTCATATATTACATACCAACTGCAGCTTCTTTTCCCTCTTCTCCTCCTAGTCCCTCCCACTCCGCTCCACTCCCAGATCCATTCCTTCTTTGTTTGCTTCCAAATAAAGCAGGCCTCTTGGATATCACCAAACATGGCATATCGAGTTGCAGTAAGACCAGGCACATCTCCTCATTTTCAGACTAGATCAGGCAACCCTGTAGTAGGAAAAGGGTCCCAAAAGCAGATAAAAGAGTCAAAGACGACCCCCACTTCCACTGTTAAAAGTCCCACAAGAGCACCAAGCTACTCATCTGTAACACATGCAGAGGACCTAGGTCAGACCCATGCAGGCTCCCTGACTGCCAGTTCAGTCTCTGTGAGCCCAGTTTAGTTGATTCTGTGAGTTTTCTTGTGGTGCCCTTGACCCTTCCAGCTTTTACAATCCTTATTTAATGTTTTAATCCATTTTTGTGTTTTTCTGTATACTTTTCTTTTGTATTTTTACTTTTGCTTTAGATTTAAGCAAGAAGTTGTATTTTTGTTTTTGTTTTTATTTTTTTTCCCATTATTTTTTTTTAAGAGAGATACTTAAAAAAATGGTAATTGCCTACTGCCAGATATGGACATGAACTTCTCAAGGGAGCAAAGAGCTGTCTTGGTTTTCTTTCACCATTGGCGGAGACCTCAGGCTGCAGGCTGCATCTCATACTCTAATGCAAATGCTTGTACTTGGTATCCTGCATGTAGAATTTCAGAAAAATCTGAAACAGAGTTAACCTGGTAGATCTTGCATGTGAAATTCTACTTTATGGCTTCTCAAAATTTTGAAAAAATAATGGCAAAGTTATTCCTGCCTTCAGCCCCTCCTTGGAGGCCAACATTTCCCACATTGTTAAGACTTTGAGCTGATTGCTGGTATCACCCAGCAACACTGCTTTTTTTTTCTTTTCTTTTCTTTTTAGCTTATTCTGCTCATTAAATTATTGACCTTGTCCTTGGATACATTTGCATTCCTGATGTCTGGACTAGAGGTTAATTTCAACTGCAGCTTTTATTCTTTTAATTGTCATAACCAAAAGTGAAACAATTTTCTTCGAACTTTTGAGGACAAAATGTCCAACAGAAACCATTATCTTTGAAGGCTTTTGAAACCAGATGCATTCATCCATAATAATTTAACAGCAGCTTCTAGAACACATCTTGGTATTTTAGTTTTCATGCTATGTGTGGAAGAATAATGCAATGTAATAAATTAATCACTTTGATTGTATAATTTGGTGCGTATTAGTGAATGTGTACATTTACATATCTATTGGAAATAAGACACAGAACAATTTTCTCATCTCTGTAAGTTCTCTAACAGCTTCTTACAGCCAGTCTCTTCCGTCTTCCCTCCAGTCATGAGCAACTAACAATTGTTTCTGTTTTCTCATTTTAGCTTTTTTCTAGAAGATTATCCAAATGCAAGAATGCATTTTTCACATCTGCTTTCACTTCCTGTGGTATCTCAGGGATCCAGCTTGTTGTTACCCATATTGGTAATTCATTCCTTTTTATGGCTGAATTGTGTTCCATGTCATAGGCTAGCGCCTATGTCTTGTGTCTTTACCAGTGATAGGTGGTTAGGTGGTTTTGACGGTTTTTGACAGTGGTGGTAGTCTAACACGTGACCTTGCACATGCCAGACAGGCACTGCAGCCCTGAGCCACACCCTCCAGCCTTCATCTAAAGTTTTCAACAGTAAGAACTAAACTGTTCTGAGCGTTCATATACTAACATTCATGTAGACACATGTTTTCATTTTTATCGGGTAAACATTTAGGAGTAAAATTGCTAAGCCATTTAAAGCATATGTTTACCTGATAAGCAAACTGTCGAGCTGCTTTCTGAGTGGTATAGCATGCTTAGCAGAAGAGGAGGAGCTGTGGCTGCTCTGGGGCTTTGAACTAGTGCATGGGAACTTTCCTTTGCCCTATCCCAACCCGGTAACAAGACCATCCTCTCCCATGCTTATTGAAACATCATGTCTTCTTTGGTGAAGTTTGTTCAAATTTCCTGCTGCTTTTTTTTTATCATAATTTTCCTCATTACTGAGTTGTGAATATTCTCTATAAACTTGAGTTATGTTTCTAGCGCAATATTTATTTTGTAACTATTTTATCCAGTTCAGGCTACAGCTTAGGTCTTTATTTTTTAATATTGTTTTTAAAGAGAAATTCTAGGTTTTTGGTAAAGTGCATACCATTGTCCTTTTTGTTTTTGTTTCTTATATCATAAGAAATCTATGACTATCATCAAAGGTTTTTCTCATCTGTTTATGTAGAAATCTTGTAGTTTAAATTTCATGCTAGGGTCCGTGTTATGTCCTGTGCTGATGCTTGTGTTTGGAATAAGGTAATGGGTGAACTATGTATATATATTTTTCTTGTTGCTATTCAGTTGCTCTGAGTCATCCCTAAAGAGAAATATCCCTTTTGTCATAGCCAAATTCTCATCATCATTGTCAAATATCCATTGACTGTGTATGCGTGAACTGATTTTTGGAAGATTTATTTTATCCTTTTAATGTGTACAGCTGTCCGTCAGTCAATATCGCCCTGTTTTGGTAGGTGGAGCCATGTAGTAAATCTTTACATCAGGTAGCATAAGGTCCCCTTTTTCTCCTTTAACAATATTGTTTGGACTCATTTTCATTGCTTTTAAATTCATCTCTTCCTTTTCTATTTTTAAAATGTCTACAATTTCTTTCATAGGAACTGCTTTGAATCTGTGGATAAACTGGCTTTGACCAGATACATCCCCACTAATCTAGCTTACCTTTGATCTTTTAGCCGTACTTTGTAGTGTTAAGTATTCTGTTTATAGCTTTTTCTTGTTATTTTTTTATTTGCTTCTGCATGTCTGTGCATGCTCTCACTGTAGATGCGTGTGTGGTCAGAGGGCAACTTGCAGGAATTGAGTCTCTCTTTTCAGCATCATGAGGGTTGCAGGAGTCAAACTCAGGTCATCAGGATTTGGTGTCCTTACCCATTCATGGTGTCCAGAAATTTCTCAAAAACCATTATCATTCACTGTGCACTTTGATTACTTCTGTTGTCAGTATTTCTCAGATGATAAGTGATCGCAAGCTCTTTTTGCTCTAAAGCTGATTTGAAATAAGGAAGTGGGTACTTATAGCTCTGGGCTAGGTCTGAGAATTCAGTCTTCAGAACGTTCCTTGCTTCAGGGCTTAGGATACTTACTGTCCCCATAGCTGGTTTTAGGTTCCACTAGGGCTTAACTCGGTTGTGACAGTGGACGCCCAAGGTTACTGCCGGATTTGTAACCTGGTCATGAAGGTTATTGGATCTGTAGCTGTGACTTGTGTGACCTCTGCTGCTGCCTCTGTCCTTATTTTATCTAGATTCTCTCTTCAGGATTTGTACAAGGACATCACAGGTACAAAGACTGAGCCACAAGGAGATTCCATTAGAAAGCAGTCTTGGAAAGTTGACTCAAAGTTGCTGACTTTCCATCATCTTCAAAGTGAGTTAGCTGCACTCTGACTGGAGAAGAGTTAGTGTATTCAATAGTTCCTAAGCCCCTTTGCGCTAACTTCTGTAGCAGCAAATTTTTCATTGACATTTGAAGATGGAGAAATGACTTAAGGATTTATCTGGCAACACAGTGTCTGAAAATAAGAAAAAGAAGTCATTCTTTGAAGTTTAATTTACCTAGACCTCTCAGAAATTGCCTTTGGAGCAGGGAGAGGAGGATAAAGCCAGTAGTGGCTCCTTCCCTCATCTTATTTTGGTTAATATTCATGTAAGAAGCTTTCATGGTGATCCTTGCAAGCCAGGGAGTTGCATTTTTCATCTATGTGCTGTTTATTGACCCAAATTCACCAGTCTAGTAGATCATAAAAATTACTATTGGTGTGTAATACCTATTTCTTATTCATTGTTAAAATTTGAAGAGATTACTAACTACTTCCACTTTTCAAACTTCTTGCTCTTCAATTACATACTTTCCTACTATTTTAATTCTGTTACAGTGCCCATTGTGTTTGTCTTTGAGGAAGACATTTGAGTCACTTTGGTTTTTGACCAATCTTATTCTTAAAAAGTTTTAGTTTTCTTCAGAACCTCATACTTACATTGTGAGTTGTAGTGTAAATAACTTGCTTAATAAGTTTTGTTTTCCATTCCTGTGCCTTGTTCTTTCTCTGCCTCCCTTCCTTGCACCCTTATTTTGTTGTCCCTTTTTCTTCCTCCTGCTCCTTCACATTTGTCATAAGGCTTCTCCCTTCTGTCACTGATTCTCCTCTCATTTTACCTTCCAGAAGAATAGGCTTTGCCTTACCTACTGCAAACACAGCCCTTTCTCCCTCTTTAATGGGCAGCACCCTGCTCCTTCTAAAATACAGACTTACAAAAAAAATAACTCAAAAGAAGCAGTGCATATTTTTTAACCCAGTATTTTAGAGATTGGTCACGTATCTGGCTTTGTTGCTCTGTCAAGGGAGGCAAATATCTGAGCAGATGGGGAATTAGAAATTTTAGGGCTTTAAAGAAGAAAAACTCTCATTTCAGCTCAAAAAGTTAAAAGCTGATTTTTAAAACTCGAAATGAGTTTCATATTCTGGTTCCTCTGGGGCTCATACAGCATCTGATCTTTGCAGACTCCTAGCAAGTGCCACATTTCTCTCTGCTTTCATGTCCCTGCTCACAGCTCCTGCACGCACGCTCTCAAAGGCAGGAGGCACTCACCATGGAACCGGCCTTTGCTTTTCATCTCGGTCTTCATGCTGCCCGCTAGAGAAATGCATCCTCCGCATCTGTCCAAACTGTCCCTCCATTCACTGTCCACAGAGAAAGCATGTACAAGTGATGCCAGAGGATAATTTCACACCAAGAATCATGCAAGAAGGAAGGTAAGTGAGGCAGGAACCCTGGAGTCCGTTGATCCTGGCAAATGGCTAAAGAAGGAAGATTTGTCTCCCATGGGCTCCAGAGTGAACGAACAAGAGTGGGTGAGTCTTCATGTAGACTCAGCCAACAGTTATGATCACGTGTCTTGTGTTTGAACTTTACTGCCCTCCCAAGCCAAAGCTATGTGGATGAAATTGGATCCAACATGTATACTTACCTTTCAAGAACTGAAAAGCACAACATATGGCTGTTTAGAGTTAATTAAAAAGTTCTTGTTCTTAGGAAATGGCTACAGCTGCTAGAAGCCTGTTCATTTCCTACCAATGTAACTTTCATGTCAATGTCATCAGAATAATGAGACTTTGATCGAAAATAAGCCCGAGTGTGGATACAGAAGAAAGGCCAAGGAAAGAGATGCTCTGTTTGGAGGAGGACCAACAGTTTGAACAGGAAATTAAAAATTAGAAATTATGTATTCTTTGGTGTAGAAGATAGAGAAGATGATTATTACTTTGCTGTTCATAGTCAATATTAATTTAAAATATGTCTAGCTATTTTATTTCTACCAGGAGAATAAGGTAGAAGGGCACTGAAATGTGTCGACAGCAGGTCAGGGCTTCCTGGAGGTGACAGAAGGAGAAGAGCAGGAGACTTACTGGAAGGGACGTCTGGCGACAACAAAGGTGGACCCATTGGCAGGTGTGGGGGTCTAGGCTGTACTGCGCATCTGGACCCTAGGAAAAAAAAGAAGATGGAAATATGAGGAGGTTGGGAGAGGCAAAGACTCAGTGCTGCTCTAGAGGGCTTAGCACGGCTCCAGGACTACTCAGAGCAAAGTTTACACATGGGAAGACTCCCACACTGGGAGGAGTCCCCACTCTGTGCTCAGGTCTTGGTTGGGAGCAGTGAGCAGGCCCGGTTTCAGTGTGAGGAGTTCTGTGGATTCCAAAGATCATTCATCACCCTTCCTGAAACTGGCCATCCCCATGGAAGGAACAATCTAAAGAGTTTCTCCTCATGTCTCTCTTATATGATGATGACTATGCTGGTTAAGATTACTATGATGCTAGTCCATAATCAGAGTGGTTTATAAACAACAAAAATTTATTTCTCATATTTTTTGACATTAAAAAGTCCAAGATCAAGGTACACTCAGTGTCTAATGGGGTCCTGGTTTTCTTGCTGGGCTCTCTTGCTGTGTTCTTCTTGTGATGGATAGGCAAAGTGTCTTTCTGGTCCCATTGATGATGGCTGTGTTCTTCTGAACAAACAACCACTCCCAGACTCCTGTGTGTCAGTGCCATTTTCTTTGGAGTGAGGATTTCATCACATGAAGTTCGGAATTGGGAGGCCAAAATTTCGACCACAGTAACTATTGTTTGAGTTCTGGCAACTTTATCCTTTGTCAGGTATGTTAGCAGGTATTTGCTTTTGTTTCTGTATTGAAGCCTGAGGGTTTTAGCAAATATTTCATTAAGCTTAATCTATTTATGACTCTGTAATCAGCTTATATACCCAAATCACTTGGCTCATTTAGGTGGTCTTTTCCATTTGTGATTTAAAGTCATTTGTATGACAATTATGACTAGCCACTGTCCCACAGCTCAGGCTGTGCAGAGAAGTATTACTCATAATTTATTTTCCCTAATGTATTTCTCAAAATTTTGTCTCAAAGTATGTCATGCATACAATATGTGCCAAATAGTGAATCATTCC
The DNA here is from genome assembly GCA_028555095.1 of Dicrostonyx torquatus. Lineage (NCBI taxonomy): Eukaryota > Metazoa > Chordata > Mammalia > Rodentia > Cricetidae > Dicrostonyx > Dicrostonyx torquatus. The sequence continues at coordinate 5,984,218 of JAQHUG010000074.1, forward strand.
ATATCTCTATAATAAAGGTCAGTTATTAGGATGTGTACAGCCACCAGCCTATTGGGAAGGACCTTGGGTAGGCAAGAGAGATAGTATTGGTCCTGAGTAGGAAGAAGGTTGGTTGTCCTCCCAAAGTTTATGATGGAATGCACCAGCTCTAATCAGGTCCCATCTGGAGGAAGTGTCTGAAGGCTCTATTTTCCATCTGAGCACACCCTGGGCCACATGCCTGAGGGGGTTGCTTAGCCTGCAGACACCCACAGGTTTCATCTGCTGCTAAAAAATGGAAGATCAAAAAACCTGGAGAGCAAGGCTGAAATAAGTTGCCCTGAACTGACTCTTGTGCTCTGTTCCCTTCCTCCAGCTAGAGCTCATTCGCACAGAATGTTTTCACACTGAAATTGGAAACCTATGAGGAGGCATCGGGAAAGGTAGCTCACGTATCACCACGACCTCCTTCAAAGGATTAAGAATTGTGTACTAGGGATAGTTTTAAGAACAAAGTTTAAAGGAAGTGACTTTGATATAACTGCTTTGAATGAGCTCTAACCAAGGGTTATGTAACATGATTGACAGAAACAGACAAGTCTCCCGCACCACTTCCCCTCTTTTTTTTTTTTTAAAAAAAAAAACAACGGAAAATATCCATAGTCCATTTTTTGGGAATGTGGGCATAGTATTTCAGGCTACTTCCGGCTGGTTAGGGGCACTGATAATCTTTAAGGGGACCTAAAGAAAATTTAGAGTTAGGATCAAGTCCTGACTGGAGTATCCTGTGAGGTTTGATCATCTCAGGCAGCATCTTGAATTTGTTCTGGATGTAGAACTCAAGACATCTGGGCCATCTGTTCCTACTGGAGATTTCTCAGGTGGTCTTCCTTGGTGAAACCTGAGTTTTCTTAACTCAGAATGAATCCACAGCCTCTCATCTCCTGTGAAAACAAAAGGAAGATCTCTTCTCCAAAGTAACATATCTTTTGATTTCAATTTTGAAGCCAAGGTATTTTTAAAATACCTTCCTTGGGCTAATTCAACAGCATGTACAAACAAAAGTCTTTTAGCAGCTGTTGTTCCTTCCTCAGCATTCAAACAATTCAAGGAGAGCATCATAGCATATAGTATCAAGATTCTCTGTGTATTTTCCATCTTATATGGCTCTATTTTAGCCTCTATTTCTTTCATTTTTCCTTTTAACTTTTGGCTTTTTGAGATAGGTTTTCTGTGTATCTTTGTCCTGGAATTCACTCTGTAGACCAGGCTATCCTTGAACTCACAGAGATCTGCCTGTCTCTGCCACCCCAGGGCTGGGATTAAAGGCGTGTGCTGCCACACCTTGAAGTCACAGAGGTCAGTCTACCTCCGTTTCCCAAGTGTTGGGTTTAAAGGTGTGTACCACCATACCCAACTACTCTCTCTCTCTCTCTCTCTTTCTTTCTTTCTTTCTTTTTTTTTTTTTTAGGACTTTAACCTTTAGCCTGCATATATTTTTAACACATAGTAAACCATTTAGAGGTTTTATTTTTCTTTGAATCTCTCCTTACTGTATATCTCTCTTTTTCTGACCACGTGGGTCTTTAATTTACCAAGCAATATCAGTAGGACTAAAGCCGTGGCTTTGACGGCTAGATCCAGCCCATTCCTTAGCTTTGTGCAATTCCAGCCTCATGGCGGAGGTACCGGCTATCGCCATGTTAATCGCCACAACTCTATGGCATTTCAAGGGCCCTGCTAGCAAGCAAGCTGCAGCATTCTGCTCACAGACCACATTCAAAGTTCCTGGCTGGACTGCCTGCCAGAAAGAGTCAGAGTTTGCCCTGGCAGGACGGCCCAGAAAGCAGGCATTTTAAGCATGCAGTCAGCTTTTACCAACACTATTTAAGTGTTTCTTGGCAGGACCTCTTAAAGAGCTGCAGGGTTTTGCAGCTAAAGCTGAGTCAGGAAGCCTCTCTTAAATGAGAGACCTTGCTTGCCTCTAGCAAGCAGAGCAGACCCGAGTATTTGCTGCTACCAAGAAAACATGCTTTACTCTATTCTTTCCCAAGCTTTCTGTGGATGCAGTTATCCATGTTGGGCACCATTCTGTAACATGAGAGGCCTGCTCGTTGGGGTTTCTGTCCCACCCTGTACCCCACAGCCAGCAAGCCCAAAAGAAAATCACACAGAGAGTCTACATTAGGTTATTAATTGATTGGCCCATTAGCTCAGTCTTCCTACCAGCTCCTATAACTTATATTAACTCATCTATGTCAGCCACATGGCTCTGTACCTTTTCTCAGCTGGGCTGCTACATGTTGCCTCCTTGGAGATCTGCACAGGAATCCCAGGGAAGCTTCCTGCTTCCCAGAGGTTCTCATCGCCCTGCCTCTACTTCCTGTCTGGTTGACCTGCCTATACTTCCTACCTGGCCAATCAGTATTTATTTAAAACATGATTGACAGAAATAGACAAGTCTCCCGCACCAGGGTTAGAACCGTGTGTCTTGTCCACTTGAGACAGGTCGTCAATCCTTTGTCTCAGAATCAATCTGAGGCCACTTGATTTGTCTGGACTCTTTTCTTTTCCTTAAATAGTTGGCTGTTCTCATCTGGAGAGATGAGGTTGCTTCCAAAAGATGAAAATTCATAGGTTAAGATAAATCATTGTGAACATCACAGTCATTTAAATTTCCAATTTGTATTGGAGTTGAGCGAGGTAGCACAGGCACAGAAGCCACTGGGGAGGAGGATGTCTTGACAGAGGGGATAGTGCACATAGTGAAGGTGTAAGTAGAAAAAGAGGTTAGAGGTGGGAAGGTTTAAATGTTGGAGGAAAAGGGAGATGGAGGGAATGAGGAAGGATTAACCAAAAAGAGGGGAGTATGAAAAGATACCATATAGAAACTTTTAATCTTATAACCAAAGAAAGCCAACAAACCGATTTGGAAGGAATCTTTCATGGCTAGAAAGTGTTTCCTGAAGCTATGGATTATTAAACAAAAGCTCCAGTGACATGTGTTCGGTAAATTCTTATGGGTGTTTGGTCACATGGTAAGGCCCTATTGCTGAAGAAACCATAGATATTGTTTTCATGATATAGAGAAATCAAGCTGAAATGAGTTAGAAGCTTTCTCCATGCTGGGTAGCTTTCATTAGTGCTGGATGGCTCCATAAAGACTGATGAGTGAGAAAAAGCACTGAGGCTCTTACTGAGTTGTCAACCGTGTAAACTACAAGACTTGAAGGCAAGATGCTTGTCCGCTTATGTGATAGCGGCACTATGGCTATGGGGGTAACCAACCAATCAGAGATTGAAGCTGAACCCATTGGGCAGAATTCATTCCTTATACCGTAACCCAAAGCCCATGAGGGAACTTAAATCTGTTGTTTAGCTAAATTTACATAGTGTTGAATCGTCTTCTAAACATATGTTTATATCCAGACAAAAACCACTCTCCGTCTTAGTCAGAGATGCTGTGTTTTCCAGTGGACTGTGACAAATGCATAGACTTATGGCTCTTCAGGGTGATGTGAATAAGTGATGGTTGAGTTCCGAGTCCTAAACAATATTTTTGTACCTCACCCTATGTGGCAGGGAACACTGAAGAACAAGAAATAGAAATATTGTAAAAGCTGGAAGATAGGAAGAAGAGCTGGTAAATATCATTATTTAAGTCAATACACAGTCATTGTGACCAAGAACTCTTAACAACTGAAGATGACTGTAATGGGTTTGCCCAAGAATGGACCCATTGCCAGCTGGGCAAGGACAGAGGAAGGATTCAAGGAGTCCTGTGCATCATTATTGCCCTACTTATCACAGTTCCACAGAAAGGGAAATCATTGGTTTCAGTTGTGTGTCCCCTGGGCACACATTGGGGAAAAATGTCCCCCTTTAAACTAAATGGGTCACAAAACACTAATTATGAATCTGAAAAAGAGACAGGCAGTAAGAAGGGGTACTGATAGGTGTGGAAGGGAGAAGCAGAAGGTTGTGGGAGAGAGTTATCAGAATGCATTAGCTACATGAATAAAATTATCAAAAAACCAATTTAATTTTAAAAATGGTTCAAGAAAGAACACTCTTTCTCAAAACCTGCCTTGAAACTTGATTCCAAAGTACAGATGGTAACTCTGACTAGGGGTGCAGAATCATTTATTTAGTTGCTGCTGCTTTTTCTCCGCACGTTTCTAAATCAGGCCAATACTAAATCTGCTGGTCAAGCATTTGTTCTTGTCACTACATGAGGGAATCTCCTTCCTAGAGACTTGTATTCAGTTGCTGCTAGGGCCTGTGCCCATGCTAACAATTCTGCCAAGAACACGTTTAGAATATGACATCATTAGACACACACGGATGGACACCTCCTTAGTAGTGGGCTGGCGTATGGGCTAATATGCCAAGGTTCATCCAGATGGTTGGTTATTAGGAAGAAACCGGGTTTAGTGTTAGTCCATAAAGGTGGCACCACTTGCCATTTCTGTTATGGTTGTGATGTCAAGTAGCCACGCAGCCTGTTACTTAGTTGTCTATTGGCATTACAAACACAACATATCATATTTCACAAGCTAGACTGTACAGTGGGAAAGCTTGAGCATTTCATGAACCTGGTTGCTCTTCTATCACAAGTATAACAGTTGTTTAGTAGAGCTATGCAAAGAGGCTGCTTATTTGAAATGGTATTCAGTAATAATGGAGCTAATGAAATTATAGTACTGGCAACATCGAGCTGATTCTTGGTAACAGCCACTGTAAAAGTAGGTCTTTGCTTAACATTCTTACCAAATCTCAAAATTGAGGCCATAATTCCTATGTCGCCTTCCAGTCTCCTCTTGGCACTCTGGTGGAATGGTGCATATTTAAAGACTGGTATTTTGGAACTGTGCAAACCACATAAGTGTTTTTTTTTCCACTACAAGTTATTTCTGTTAGTTGCCTCCTTTACTTGCAAGTTAACTATAAATGTCATGAAGTTTATGTCCTATATAAATTGCTTTAATTATGTTGGGTTTATGTAACTTTCTTGTGCTTGTATGGGCTAAATGTATAAATGCGTTTCTCCTCTATCAACTCTAGAAGTTTGCTGAATGTCATAGTAAATAAATACAACCGTATTTAAATGAAAGTGTTTATTCTTACTGGTTTAAAGTCTAAATCATGGATATCATTATCACTGCATGATGATGTGGCAATTTAGTAATTAATAGATAGGGGTAAACCAGCATTTTCATCAAAGCAATTCCAGATGGGAAGTGTTGTTCTTAGATTTCTAGTTTACCAAAATAAAAGTCCTTCCTTTCCCCTCCTCTGCCACAAGCACATCCCAGATGCCACAATAAATATGTGGGATTAATCTGTATTCTTGCATAAATATTTGTTATGGCCAACTCTACTATAAGAGTCAGGGATGTTTTTAGCTACTTCTACCCAATTGCTAAGATGAGTGGCAGTAGCAGAAATAAATGTGAGAAATTGAAATGACTGAGGAGTTAATTTGTAATGAAAGTCCCAGTAGAAGATTAGAACACCAACAAAATATCTGCAACACACTCTTTTCCTCCAAAATATCCCACAGTCAAATTTGACTTTGCTAAATAAAATATAACAGAACCTGAAGGCAGTCTAAAAACCTAATCATTGTTCACTTTAACTACACTGATGGATGTCTGGTCAGCTAACAAGAAAACTGTGTTGTGTTACTCAGCTCTATTATAGATGTGACAGAATACCTGTGGCAACAATTTAGGGCAGGAAAGATTTATTTTGCTTGAAGTTTCATAGATTTCAACATAGTCCTGGGCTCCCATGATTCCCGGCCAGTGGTGAGTCAGATCATGAAGGTTGCAGGAGCATAGTGGAGGATGTCATTAATCTCATGACTGATAGGAAGTAGAGAAAGAGGAAGAGATCGAAGACCAGGTACACCCCTAGGGACCCCCTTTCTCCAGCTAGGCCCCATATCCCACAGTTTTCATAATCTACCAAGAAGCCCCACCAACTGTAGATCATGCATCCAACATATGTGCCTGGAAGGGACAACAGCTGATTTAACTATAACACTGAGTGTTTAGTCTGAATAGTCTCCCTTTATTGAGTTCTTGATTTCTCTGTTTGTATCCATCAAGTATGACTAGAGCTGACAAAATGCTATGAATATTCTCTTGATTTACATACTCTTCAGAGTTGTGACAGCAGTATGATGAAACCGTAGATGTTCTGAAAGTTGGTGTTGCTATGTCATGTCTATTTCTTAGTTTGTAAATGTAAATATGTAATATTTGGAAAAAGGTGAAGCCAATGGTATTGGGGCATCTTGTTGATAATTAGATATAAAGATGAATAAAGAGATGGTCTTAGCACTTTAGGGCCATCACACATAGTGTGGGGCTTTCTATTCATTTGTATGCTAACAGATGCTGATTGGCCTCTCATTATCCTGAAGTCTGAGGTCTAAAATCCAAGTATTGTTAGGGTCTTGCTACCTCTGAACAGCCTGTAGGGGAATCCTTCCTGGATCATCTTTGCTTCTAGAAGCTTGTATCAGTCCTTGACTTTCCCAGGCATTGAGTTACAGCACTTCTGTGATGGTTTTGGGTCATTTGTCTGCCTTTACATGGTGTTTATATGTTTGCTTGCTTCTCTCTTATCTTCCCATTGACAGGCAACATCCTGGATTATAGGACTGCCTTATTCCAGTCTGGCCTCATTTTATCCAAGCTGTTTTCTTTTTTCCAAAAATAATACCTTCACAGGTCCTAGGACTCAAAATTGTTGAAGCCCAAACTGAAATTATCTTGACATGTTGTAAATAAGCACATAGGAGACAGGCATTTTTCTGGGCACTGAATAGACAAAATTCTTTCCCAGGTCATCCCACAGAAATAGCCAGTTGGACCTGTGCTGCCCCATGGGATTCACCTTCCCTTAAATTTTGCTCTTATGTCCCGAAGGGAGGCTCTGGCTGGCTGAGATTAGGGACGTGGTTCAGATCACAGTCACTTGAAGAATGACTTAACTTTTAATTTATGATATGGTAGTGAGTTAAATTGTGTTACTCGGTTTTGGTCAAAACTATAACTCAGTGGTTTCTCAACCTGTGGCTCACAACCCCTTTGAGGGCTGAAGGACCTTTTCACAGGGGTCACATGTCAGATATCATGCATATCGGATATTTACATTATGATTCTTCACAGTAGCAAAATTACAGTCATGAAGTGGCAGTGAAATGATTTTTGGTTGGAGGTCACTACAACATTAGGATCTATATTAAGAAGTCAGAGCACTAGGAATGTAGAGAACCACTGTTATGGCTGGTGGAGAAATTTCTCAAAAGTGGTGATTGCAGCAACAGTAGAAAAAGAGCAAGAGAAACATATACAAGGCAAAATATGACCACTGACTGCTCCTATCCTGATGTCCAGGTTATGGTGACATAACAGCTATGTCACCAAATGTTACAGATGTTATAATAACATAACATCTATGTCACCAAATGTCAATAGATAATTTCTGGGTATAAATCCCCAAATTCTTAAGCAAGTTAGATGGATTTTCCTTCCTTACAAGTTAACTATTGGCTGCTGAAAATGGAAGGAAGCTAATCTACAAAGAACAACTATTAATCATTTGAAAGTTGGGTGGTCATTTCAATTCCATAGAGATTTTAATTTGCGTAAGTTCTTGAAAAAAATAATTGAAGCTCCACAAAATGAATGGAAAAGAAAACTTGATATTAAAATACAAATCATAGGCATTATAATAGATGACCTTAAACATAAATGAATGGTAGATTATAGAATTGTTTATTTTAATAGGATTTGAGTACTTTTTTTCTGCTCAGAAATTGAGATAGTTTAGAGAAGAAAACATAGAGAAGCTGAACATATACCCAGTGATGTAAGAAAAGACATCCTCAGCTCAGAGTTTCAGCCTACCTACAGAGTCATTTTATGCAACTTGGAGGCTCCGCCAGGAGACAGCATCAGCAATATATATATCTCCAAAAATTCTTAGTGTCTTCTGTTCCAGATTACACTTCTTTTCCATTTTGTCCAATTTTTTCTAGTGTAAAAAATGATGCAAAACTGAAAAGCTTGAAATTTTAAAATATCCCTAGTTTTATATTAATTTTCAGTCTGTCATGATTGCCAATAGACTTATTAGATGTTCATACCATAATGTGTCATATGTCACACATAACATGAACACAGTCTGCATATGTTGCCTAATGAGGTTGGGTTGAGTGCTACATTTTCTCGCTTTCCCATATTTTCTTGTTTTAATTTTGCTATAGTACGTATTAGCATTTGGGACACTGGTATGCTCATCTCTTTAACAGCTGTTTCTTCCACGTAAATAACAGCGAGGCACACAGAAATGTCTACCACAAAATCATCTACTGAATAATAGGTACATGGTTGAATTAATATCTAAGGCACCTTTGTCAAATATTTACATAGAGTTTACTCTTCTATTATAGTTAATGCAGTACTAAAATCATATTGCATATATTTTAACTTTAAAAATGTATGATTAGAATGATAAGGATATTTTGTTCACCCTTTTTATCAATCCATTCATTTTTTTCATGCATTCACCAATTAAAGTATAGAGGTAAAAATAGTAAAAAATGATAGACGTGCTGGAAACAGACAATAAAAATAATCTATAATAGACAGTGAGACAGTGATATATGCTAGGAGCAAAACAGGGAGGGAAAGAGCATTCGGCATAGCCATCAGGAGAGGCCTGCCTGAGAAGATCAGGGTGGTTACTCTTTTTGCTGTGAAAAGTATTTAAGAGAATCAAGATAAAGGAGGAAGGGGTTACTGGCTGACACGTTTAGAGGCTCCAGCACATGATCAATGTTACTGTGTGTCTGGACCCATGATGAGGCAGAACATCATGAGAGCAGTTGTGCTAGAGAAAAAGCAAGTTACTTGCCTCATGGTGCCTAAGAAGCAGAGGGTTATAATAAAGGAATGTGCTCAGCATCACACTAAAGCCAGGGCCCATATTCCATAGTCTATAACTCATGTTGATAGTCTACTCAGTGGATTAAACCGTAGATTAGCTCAGAGTCATCATGATCTGATCATCTATAGAATCATGCCCCAGACATACCCACAGATGTATTTTTATTAATCTCCTAGGCATCTCTCAAGCCAAAAAAATTGACAAGTAAAACTACCCGTCACATTAACAGCTAAACCCCAAGCAAGACATTAATACCTTCCCTTCTAAGACTCAGCAAGCATCATGGAAGAGAAGACAGAAAGAATATAAGGGTGAGATTAAGGGCAGTAGAAATGTTGTCTTCTGGGCACGACACAGAAGTTGTTAAATGGTTTCACAGCAGCTGTGATGAGACACTGGCCTTCATAAGAGTGGGTATGCCATGGGGTGGGGCGGGGCTCTTGGTGACGTACCTTTCTCTTCTAAGCTATTGGCCACTGCTGGATTCTTGGGAAGGGGCATTCATAGTCTTCAACTGTGCACTTGCAAGTAGGCCCACTAGGGTCTAATGGATAGTTCTAAACCTCTGGTCGCAGAGGCCCTTGTTAAAGCTAGTGAGTGACAAAGCCAAACAAAACAAAATGATGTGGGTGTGAGAGAGGGCTTCATGGGGAAGAGAGAGGAGCGATGGGAGCGGGTTGAGAGTCAGTGTAAGCAGAGTACATTATATGCCTGCATAAGTTGTTGGAGAACAGATTTAATAAAAACTAAAAGATAATGTTCAGCTTAGGTAAGGGTAACAAATGAGGGGGCATGACAGAGGTTCTGGAGTGACAGAAGTGATCTGTGTGTAGACACAGAGGTGACCACACTGGTGTCTATGAACATGAGCAGTTACCAGAGCATTGTGCATCTTCAGTACTACATGCTTTATGCCAATTAAAAGAAACGTAGGAAAAGATTAGCCATCGTAATAGGCTTGCAGAAGAGTCTTTTTAAAACTCAGCGTATGTAAGTTGTCCAGTGTCATGCATTTCATTATGTCCGATTTATTTATTGCCTGTTTGTGTAGGTATGTATGTGTGCAGGGCCTGTGTATGTGTGCAGGCCAGAGGTCAATGTCAGGTGTCTTCCTCTGTAATGCTCTACCTTATTATCTGGAACAGGGTTTCTTGCTGAAGTGGAAGCTCACCAAATTGGTCAGACTAGCTGGCCAGCAATCTCCAAAGTCCTCCTGTCCCTGCTTTCCCAGGGAGCGCTACGGTACCTGACTTTTCCTATGGGACCTGGACTCAGGTCCCCATTCTTGTGCAGTGACATTACTTTGATGAGCCTTCTTGCAGCTGGAAGTCTGACGTTTTCACATGCGTACTTTGATCACACCCACTTCCTCTCACCTCCTCTCTTGCACCTTCGTTTTTACATTAAATAAGTTAAGGCAGCTGAAGCTATTTGGTGTGGCCACAAGAGCAAGCATGGATCCCTATTGTTAGATGTTTCCCTTATTTTGCCACCTATATCCTAAGGGGACTGTACCTCATCCACTTTACTTGCTCTTTTAAAATATTTTTATTTGTATCGCATCTTATCAAGTGCCAGTTCCATCTCAGGATAGCTCTGAGTGAAGGGAAGTAAGTGCTGGTTTCAAGAATATATAACTTTGATTGCATTTTAAAAAAACAACTCTGTTCCCTCTCCACTATGTGGAAGGATTCACTGAACTTAATTTGCAGCATCTGGTATACTCTTTTTCCTTTCAGTCAGATCATCTCCACTTTTAAAAATTAATTTTCAAGCCTGATCAGTGTCTCCTTCCTCCCTTCTCTCCTCATAGCCCCTCCCCTTTTTCCAACCCACTCCTTCTCTTTTGTCTTCAGAAAAGGGCAGCCCCCCCCCCCGATGTATATCAGCCAACCATGATATAGCAAGTTGCAGTAAGCCTAGGCACCTTCCTTGTATTAAGGCTGGATTAGGCAACCCAGAAAGAGGAAAAGGGTCCCAAGAGCAGGCAAAAGAGTCCGAGACGGCTCCTGTCCCCACTCTTAGGGTTCCCACAAGAAGATTAAGCTACCCAACTGTAACATATGTGCAAAGGTCCTAGGTTAGTTCCGTTGAAGCCAAAATATATAAAAAACTCAAGAAACCAAACACCAACAAACCAAATAATCCAATTAAAAATGGGGTACAGATGATCTAAACAGAGAAGTCTCAACAGACGGATTTCAAGTGTCTGAGAAGCACTTGAAATGAAATGTTTAACATCCTTAGCCGTCAAGGAAATGCAAATCAAAACGACTCTGAGATTCCATCTAATACCTGCCAGAATGGCTGAGATCAAAACCACAAGTGACAGCTCATGCTGGAGAGGATGTGGAGCAAGGGGAACACTCCTCCATTGCTGGTGAGAGTAGTAACTTGTACATCTAGACATTTAGTGTATCCTTTCACCTCCATCTTTTCTTAGTTTTTATCTGTTAATTTCTTGCAACATATGGGAACAAGACAATCTATCACTCCCTTCTCTGCAACCTTCTCTAACTATCTCCATACTGTTCAAATCCTGCTGGGAAAGGACAGGAGGGACTTTATGGAGGATGGCAGTTATTTCTGACTTTCCTTTGCTATGCGTCTTTGTCTTGATGAACTAGTCATATTTCATGCCACAGAGTATATGAGAAGAGGCCACTTTGGTTATCTTTAGTTTATGACAGCCCAGCTCATAAGGGTAGTACTTAAGAGTGCCTAACGTTTTGTCATTAATACTCAAGTAAAATCCAGGCTTTCTCTCTGGCATATAATAGAACCTCAGAGAAGTAAATGAATGTGTTATGAATATCAAAGTTGTCACTTTATACATCATTGAATTTTACATTTTAAATAAGAATAAAGCCGGTGACTCAACTGTGGGCTTTGGTCATAGGTTGTTGTAGGAGATCTTGTGTAAAGATGACACAGTTGTTCAAATTTAATGGATCTGGAAAATATATCAATATTTTTCTATTGCTTTCTCTAAACCTTTGGCTGAGACACCCTACAGGGACAAAGACAGACTATACAAATGTGTGTGCAACATCTGCCATTTCTGAAATATTGAATGTGAAACTGAATTGATTTTCTACATGTCATAATCAGAAGCACCTTCTATTAGGAGTTAATTGAACTTCTATAAACTATTTGGAAATGTTAATAGATATGAGAAACATAATAAAGTCTTTAGATAGATATTCCTATCACTGTCTGGAAACTAGAAAAGCGATCATTTGTATTTGTTCTATTACATCATTCCCATCTTCTAAAATCAGTCATACTTTGTTTGGTAGTTAAGGTGACAAAGGAAAATTTAGTTGTTAATCCCAATAAACTTGTTTTAGAGAATCAGCAGTAGTTGTAAGCATTCAGTGTGCTGGTGGCACTGTGCACGAGGATCAGGGTCTGGCTAACTTGCACTCCAGTCTAAGCTGGTGAACCACTTCTGAGGAACAGGCTGATGATGTTTCCTGGTTCTTAATAAGAAACAACACATCTGTGAAAATATTTTTTAATTTGAAAGACATTTAGTAAGGACTCAGGGACAGGGAGGCATGGGAGAATGTCCTTCCAGAAGAGGACAGGATGAACACAACCAACATGTGGTGCCTGTTCTGAAATATCAGGCTGCACACCATTAATTGGTAACATTAATATTACTTCAGAAAACAAGGTAAGGGGCTGAAGAATGGCTCAGTGGCAGGGTGCTTGGTTAGCACTGAAAAAGCAAACATCATCAACTTAAGAAAAATGTATAAAATACATTTTAAAGGTACATGCACACTGGCACTAAATAATAGAAACTATCTAGAAATATGATGTAACATTCTGCTCTAAATGTGAGAAAGGCGGACAGTGGACTGTCATTTAAAAGGCAAATATAAAGTAAGTTTTTAGTTGAAGGGGACAAAGAGTAGGAAGAATAATCAATATAGTTTGGCTCCATAATTTTGCCAGACTGCACTTAACTTTTCTGTTTTTTTTTTTTTTTGTCTTTAGTTTTCAAGACAGGAAAACTAGGTGCTTCAGTGGCAAAATGAATGGATTTTCTGAGCATGCTATCGGTCTCCATTAAGTCCTAATAAATTGTGACAATAACATAGTCTGGAATCCAAAGGCACACTTTGTGTTCTACATGTAGATCAGTCCTAGAGATCAGGTACTCCACTGGCAGCCTTGCTTCATCCAGATGTCAGAATGTTTGCCAGTTCTTGAGTTTGAAGGTAATAATCTGAAAATAAGATCACAGGAAATGGATTAGGGATGATGATTCATCAATGCGCATTTATCTCCAAGCTGAAAAGTACATCTATAAATCTGTCGAAGAAATATTTTCCTTTAGTTTGAAAAAAAAACAAGCTTCTTTATGCTTTCAAGAGAAGACAATGAAATACTTAAAGACTCCTTAAATGATTGATTGGAATCTATGACATAGCAGTTAACTATAAACATGGTTAGGTTTCCTAGGAGACAACAACTATTTTACCTTCTTTAATGATCTTTCCTGCAGGAGAATCCAAATTCCTTTTCAACTTGGAGTCGAGCAGGAAACTAGAAATTAATAATTAAAAAATGATACAGAGCTAAGACTTTTCCATTTTAAGGTTCAAAAGGAAACATTATAAAGCATAGTTGCCTTTCATAATTCTGGGGAAAAACCAGCTCTGTCAGGTAACTTGTAGGCAGTTCTCTATCTTAAAGGGAAACAGTCACAGTGAAGCTCGGCTCCACTACAGTCTTAGGGTTTATTTCTTCAGATGCAGGATCTTGCTGTATCATCTAGGCTGACCTTGGACTTGCTCCCTTCCTCCCTTGGCTTCCCTACTGCTGGGATTACAGTCCAATACATCATACCTGGCTCAAAGTTTGCTTCAGTTTTAAGGGTAAACAGTTAAGCGATGGAAACTTACACTTATCCAAAATTTCTCAAGTCTTAAAAAATGGATTTCCAAAAGAAAACAAAGACTTTTGTATTTTTAAGTATACTTAAAATATAAAGTATAGCTTTAAAAGTGTGATATATATATATGTATACACACACACACACACACACACACACACACACACACACACACATATATATATATATATGACCAGATTTTGAGTAAGGATCTTTGTTTGATACAGTTTTTTGAGGCAGGGTTTCTCTGTGCAGCCTTGGTTATCCTGGAACTTGCTCTGTAGTCGAGGCTAGCCCTGAACTCATAGAAATCCATCCCCAAATCCTGGAGTTAAAGGCATGCAGCAGCACTGACTGGTGACAAAGTGTTTTTATAACTCTTGCTTCAGTGCGGTCTGCAATCCTGCCCTCCAATGAGCAGAGAGCCTACAGCATACTCTACAGTGAGTCACGAGATCCAGAAATGCAAGAACTTCAAGTTATTCTTGAAGCATGAAAGACTTTTATGATAAAAATATTACTTATCTGAAACAGGAAAAATGAAAGGGTTACTATACAACTTTGGAAAATTAAAATGATTTCATTAGGAACTTGCCAATGACTTTAAATCCTTTATTTTAGCAAGAAATTAAAAGGCAACATCACTCTTGATAATAGCACACACTTACCATGTCGCATGAGCAGGAAGATGAAAAAATGTGGTTTTCATTAAGTATTTGTGGTCAGGACACTAACTATGATGTCTGAAGTGTCTTCATTTTCAGTTACTCTCTCCTGGATTAATGATCTTATGCTCTTAGCATTTTCTTATTGCTGATCGCTGATGTGAAATGCTGCATATTTGCAGAATCAGTACTTTGGGGCTATATTATTTCCTGTACTATAAGGACTATACTTCCTGAATAAAATTCTCATTCCATTTTTATTGTTAAAACTGATATGCTCATAATTTCTTTAATATTTATTTTCCATGGACACACTGAATCTAGTTATACTTGGTTTTTTCCATCTAAGAGTTGCATCTTTATTTTTTCTAAATAATATATATCCTTAAGCTTCTACTCATGGATTTTTTTGAGACAGGTTTTCTGTGTATCTCTGGCCATCCTGGAACTAGCTCCATATACCAGGCTGGCCTTGAACTCAGAAATCCTTGTGTCTCTGCCTCCCAATGCTGGGATTAAAGGTGTGTGGTACCACTGCTCTACACTTCTCATGGGTTTTAAATATAATGATTATCTAATTTTTCTGATTCATATTGGCTCAAAGAACAGATAGGATAGGAAATATTTATATTCCTCAGCAGAGAAAGTCTTCCTTTGTATTAAAAAAAGATTAAAATGAACAGAACCTACCTTATTGTTGAAGGGACTACTGTACAATATATCATTGTGGGCAGTAGTACCTATAAATATAGACTTTGATTATTTCTTCAATTAATAACATATATAATACATTTATTTATCATGAAAATAATATGGAACAAGGGATATGAGTAAATAGAAAATTAAATGGATAACAAGGGCATATTACAAGTGTACTAGATGAACTGAAAGTTATATTCATACAGTATATTAAGGAGAACATCGAGGAGTCAGTTCTGTTTAGACATACATTTTCAAACCCTAGTATTAACAACCTCTATTTCATTAAACCCTTTTATTTTCTTTCACCATTTGTCAGAACTGGGTAGTTGCAAACCACAGTTTTCTAGGCTCCCCACTGGCAACTACACTGCTCCACGAATGTTACCATGAGACCCCCATTTTCATTCAGCCACACACTGTAATCCTATTGCTTATCCCTCTCGCAGTTACCGGTTTAGACTGGTTGCTCAATAGGTCTCTATCTGGCTTCTAACTCTTCTTTTCCCTCCCAACATTTTTCAAATATTCCTCTTTTTATTACATTCATATGAAACAGTCGGTTGAGTGTAGCACAAATTTAATTTCCCCTATTAATTAAATTTAATTAATTAATTACCAACTATCAGACTCCAGTTCCATAAGTCATTATCATTCTTTATAACAAATTCCCACGTATGTTTCTCAGTTACACTTAACATATGAGAAAACTGAGACTGATTCATCCATGAGAAGACAGAAAAGAGTTCATGCCATGAGAAGACCACACAAAGATGAGGTGGTAAGGAATCAATGCTGTGTAACACAGCTACCCAGCAGACCCCCAGTACTAACACAATAGGAGGAAAAGGAAGACTCTAATCCAGACAACCAAAAGAACAGCAAAGAGCAAGCCCTTCTCAACAATAACTTTAAATGAAAAATGTGTCAACTTTCTAACAAGTCACTAGCTAACTGATTACATTTAAGAACAAGATTCAGCCAGGCGGTGGTGGTGCACACCTTTAATCCCAGCACTCGGGAGGCAGAGGCAGGCGGATCTTTGTGAGTTTGAGACCAGCCTGGTCTACAAGAGCTAGTTCCAGGACAGGCTCCAAAGTCACAGAGA